>ML272784.1:0-39790 GCA_005239495.1 Nicotiana undulata | reverse complement strand
CAGTCTAGCTCAGGTATTGCGATATCACAACGGAAGTATGCCTTAGACATTCTTGAGAAGACATGAATGATAGGTTGTAGACCGATAGACACTCCGATGGATCCAAATTCTAAACTTCTGCCAGGACAGGGAGAGCCACTTAGCGATCCTGCAAGATATAGGCGACTGGTTGGTAAACTAAACTATCTCACAGTGACCAGACCTGACATTTCCTTTCCCGTGAGTGTTATAAGTCAGTTTATGGATTCTCCATGTGATAGCCATTGGGATGCAGTTGTCCGCATTCTACAATACATAAAGTCCGCTCCAGGTAGAGGGTTATTGTTTGAGGATCGAGGTCATGAACAGATCGTTGGTTACTCAGATGCTGATTGGGCAGGATCACCTGCTGACAGACGTTCTACGTCTGGATATTGCGTTTTAGTAGGAGGCAATTTGGTGTCTTGGAAGAGCAAGAAATAAAATGTAGTTGCAGAGAGAAAGAATAGGCACATCATTGACAATCATATTGTACCTTTTGTTCCATAAGCATTGCTTTTTAATTTTTAAATAAAACCTTTTCTAGTAGCTTGGCATCCATACCTACTTCAATAAGTAATCGTGCAAAGCTAAGCCTCATCTCTTTTTCTGTGTGATTGTCTACCATCAATGGTTTACCAATTAAACCCCCTATTTTGCTACTCCCTTTGAGCTACAATATTTGAAATCCAAACCATGTAATTTAACCCAAACTGAAATTGTATAGAGCTCTTCCCTGGTACATTCCATGTCTGGATGACATGCTTTCACAATAAAAGGTTTGTTATCGAAGTGATATACACCTCCTTGAACAACTTCATTCTTTCCTACTACATTATCTAATCGCACTAGTACTATCCCATTCTTCATCATATATAAAGATCTTATTGATGCCATATTTCCCCCCAGATATAGGTATTCAAAACTGAGAAGGGAGGGTGAGCCCCCAAATAATAACATACCACAACAATTTTCCGATATTCCAGTTCTGTACTGATATCCTCTATTTCAATTTCACATATAGGAGTCTCTGCATGCACCTCTGGAGGTATGTATTCTAGTTTAAAACCAACATTAGTTACCTCTGTGAAGTCGAAATTGTCCCAGATGGATCCCTTGCTTGCGACTTCTCCATTAGTTCTACTTCATCCGACCATGAAAGCTTACTTTGACTCTTTGATGAACTTTCTGAAGCTTCTTTTGAAGTGGACGTTACCTCCAATTGCTCAGGTGCTCTGGCTATTGAAGATCCCCCAATTTCCTCTGAGTTTTCATCTCTAGATTTTGATGTTACCGTTCCCTTGGTGTCCAACCCTATCTCCTGCGACTTCGAGATTTCAATTGCCTTTGGCAAGTCATACTTTCTCTGTTGTTGATTTTCTACTAACACAGTTGATTCCTGAGCCAAGATTGCTTTCTGCGATGGATTCCGATCTCTCTTCCCAAGGACGACGCACGTTAAGCTAACATTCACTGAGAGAAACAATCAAGATTAAGTGATATAGTTATCACCTTAATTTTTTAATTACAAATATAAAATTATTTGACTCGGGTTTGTAGAAGATGGTAATTACATTAAAAGAACGAACTGGTTATATCGCAATAATTGATGCATCTTATAAATCGCATTTAAGTTATAAATTGCATTTGCTAAATGCCAATCCCATACAGTTTTTTACCCACGTGGAATTGTGTAGAGCGACGAAAAAGGAGGACTGCTCCTTTGAATGATAGGTGACAACCAACCGCTGATCTCATCTACCCGCTTCTCAACTCGCAATCTTCACCGTTCGATTTAATATACGTAGTTAACTACAAATTCTCTTTTTATTCTTCTTGAGCTTTCGTCATCACTTCATTTTCAGTATCTCACGTCACTCACTGAGAGCTCTGTACTCCAGTTCTAAACGTCGTCGTTTTCATCTTCCTTCTCATCAATCATGGTGCTGAAGTCGTTTGTTGAAGTTGAACCGGAATCTCACTTCCCCCTTGAGAACTTACCTTACGGTGTATTCAAGCCTGAACCGGGTTCAGTACCTCGACCGGGCGTAGCTATAGGAGATTACGTCTTGGATTTATCGGCTCTTAGCTCCGCCGGTTTATTTGACGGTCCTTTACTCAAAAACTCCGATTGTTTCAATCAGGTCGGTTTTATTTTCATTTCCATTAATTTCTGAAGATTATTAGTAGGTGTTCTATTTGTCCTCTGTTTGATTGCACGTTTAGAAAATTTCCTACCCTTACACTCTGTTAGGATCACTGTTTCCGTCATTTTATAATGTATCGTATCGTACTGTATTGTGTCGTTTTGATGGATACAACGTTTTGATAGACTGTATCGTTTGATGTTGTTAAATAACATCTTTATAAAATACCCTTAATTATTTTAAGTACGATGCTTATTAAAAATTACTTATAAAAATAATTTATTCATTTGACCTCCGCATCTTCCTCACAGGGAATCATCATTCTACTGTAACATCGAAAGCTCCAAATCGATTTCATACAAACAAACTAATTATTCACAGCCCTATCAAAACAAAGTAGACAACGGACCTTGAGTTCCTGACCTTTAATGTGGCAAATAATCCATAACTTAAAGTGCATAATATAATAAAATTTTCTAGCAACATGACATATGAAATTCATATCGATCTAGTCAAAGTCTATAAAATCCTCAATAGCTAAAGCATAAATAACATTAGTCTAACTCAATTGCCAGGTGACGACATCAAGGTCAGTAAAAGAAATTTGTGGTCTTCCAATGGACACTCAATCAGTGTGCGACACAAGTCTGCATGTTTGCAAAGAAATATATAAGCTTTCATGTGCAAACTAGGCTCTACTTTAAACTATGATATTAACTTGACAAATTATATCACCAGAACATATAGTTTGCAAAAATCATGGATGAATTAACCAGGGAAAATAGACAAGAAAAGAGATGAAAAACTAATGTATTGTTTGAGAAAAAGTGTTATTAATAAGTTACGGTACGAATCTTGATTAAGCAGAAGAAAATTGAATAGATATTTAAAAACTATATTAGAATTTCACTACAGAAACTATATTAGAATTTTCGAAAAGATATGGAAAATTTCAACTATAACTTTGAACCAAATTTCACTATAGAAACTATATTAGAATTTTCGAAAAGATATTGAAAAGTAACTTGAACTTGGAAAGACGTAGTTGATTTCCCTGGAAGTGCGTCGTTGAGTAGTCACGACAAAAAGAAGATGGGACAAAGTACTTATTAGTTTGGTGATTATAATTTAAATAATAGGGTAAAGGGTAAAATTGAAATATAGAATAATAAGTATGGGCGTAATTGGAAAGAAAAATACGGAACAATCCCACCACACCGATTTGGTTGTTTCGTAAAACAGGAGTTTTCATTGTTCCGGAACAATGGACTTGACAATACGATACAATCAGTTTTATATTAACAATCAAAACAAACATTGTATCTGGGGTAACAATACAATACAATACAACCGGAAACAACCATCCAAACAATACGTTACGTTCAGTTTTTTGGTAATCTTCGTCGATTTTTGTGCTCTGTTTTCTCCTATTGTTCGGACGGAATTGTATAATTTCCTGACGGATTGAGTTATATCCGTTGAATAGTGTACTGAATATTCACACGATCAATATAGTTTAATTATAATAGTTTACTTATCGATCAATGCTATTAAATAAAGTTAGCTATAGTTACCTTTTAAATGTTTTATTATTTACACCGTTAGTGCATATAATTCAGAACTCCTTTTTGACTACTAAGTTCAGTTTTAGATAATTTTCATTGATTTATGAGCTCCTTTTTTGTTATTCAACTGTTAAGTCCTGTCATAGTTTTACAAAAGTCATATATTTTTTTTGATTTCTTGTGAGTGTTATAATGTGCAATGTGTAAAGTTCCCTTGCTCTTTTCTGGAGTTATGTCCTAAAAAAGGAAGAATGAATGAGGAAGAAGACAAAATATCTGGACTATAGTGATAGCATTCCACTAGTTGGATTTCATCAAATTATAGTTTAGCCACTATTGGCAATGCAATAGGAAATTTCCTAACGACACAATTATAGGATTTAAGTTATATACACTGGCAATTTAATTTATTTTTTACAACATCCGTGTAATTTAACCAGGTTACTTGCCATTTTTTTTAGGTTATCAATCAATGCTGGTATTAAATAAAATTATCTGCAATTACCTTTAAACTGACCTAATTGTATACACATTTTTTTACAATTCCCATGCATAGAACTTAAACTCATAAGTTTTGGCGAGCCACTAAGCCTTGTGTACTTGACACACTCGGTACTGTTGATATTCTATGTTAATGGCAAGGTTGAGGGACTGTGAAGTCATAAGCTAACTTCTTTGCATTTGTAGCCTAACTTGAACAAGTTTGTGGGATTGGGGCGACCTACATGGAAAGAAGCTCGGGCGACATTGCAAAAGCTGTTATCAGGTATGAGCTTCTTTTTCATGTAAGGGCTTGCTTGGATGGAGGTAGATTGTATGTATTACAAAGTCAGAAGCCTAAATCCTTCGCATCTGTTTGGATATGCCTAAGAAAACTTGGATTGGAATATAAACTTATATCACATTCTTCTTAGTCCCATTTTGGATTCAAATGAAACTCGACAAATGTTATTAAACACTTAAAGATTATAAATTTATTAAATTTTAGACCTTCTGTAAATTTAAAAGTCTCTGTCCAACCTTATCCTGGCAATATCTGATATAGGATTTCCTGAGACCCATTGAGTCCTGTTTGATAACAGTTGAAGTTGGGTTATTCTGTTTTGTCCTTGTGCAGCCACGGAACCAACTCTACGTGACAATACTGCTTTAAGGCATATAGCTCTTCTGCCTATGGTACGGCATGGTAATTGGATTTTTCACGCCTGTTAGTGGACTGGTGTTGTCTTAATTCTTGTGTTGTATTGTTAATACTTCAGGACAAAGTTCAAATGCTTCTACCTGTCACCATTGGAGATTACACAGACTTCTTCTCATCAATGCACCATGCCAAGAATTGTGGGACTATTTTTCGTGGCCCCGAAAATCCTATCAACCTTAATTGGTATGCTGACAACACAGACACCTTACAAATGTCGTATAAATTACCTAGGACGATATTTTCCAGCCATTTTCTTTTCTGGGGGAGGGAGGGACATCCTTGTCCTTGTACTTTCGTTTATATATGCTTGCTCATGGAATCTGATCACCCTTTTCAGGTTCCATCTTCCTATTGCCTACCATGGGAGAGCATCATCAATTGTCATTTCTGGAACCGACATTGTGAGACCCAGGTGAACAAAAAAGTAGCTTTTCCAGTCCTTTCTAGAAATCTGTATCAGTTTATTTATGTGGAGAGAAATTAGGAAGATAACTGTGGAGTGCTTAAGACATATTTGACGGGGAAATTTTTGCATTTTAATCATTTAGGCCGTGACGGATGTTTGTGCTTTAATCACTCCTTTGGCAGGGTCTCAATGTCGCAACACCTAAGTGAATAGCTACATCAATGATCTTTTAACCGCTCGCTCTGTGGCATTTAATTTATTGGAATCTTCTAATTTGATTCTTGGTAGTGAAGCATTTCCACTGCAGTGGAGAGAAATTAAGAAGATAACTGTGGAGTGCTTAAGGCATATTTGATGGGAAATTGTTTGCATTAATTATTTAGGTCGTGACAGATGTTTTTGATTTAATCACTCCTTAGGCAGGGTCTCAATGTCTTATCAGGCCCGCTCTGTGGCATTTAATTTGTTGGAGTCTTCTAATTTGATTTTTGGTAGTGAAGCATTTCCACTGCAGCGTGAGACATGGCACATGGTGCTTTTTTTTTCTCCGTTAAATGAATATGAAGTTTGGTACTTTATAAAATTAGATCCAAGTTTGCACTAATAGTGCATGTTATGTTCATACCAATTCATATTTTGGTGTTTGATGTGAATAGATTTTGTGTGACCCGAATTCTCCAACTATTCCATTCATTACGAATAAATTGGCATTTATTTTTCCTAATTATGATTTGAATGTGTCTTCCAGAGGACAAGCTCATCCAACCGGTAATTCTGCGCCATATTTTGGACCTTCTAGAAAATTGGATTTTGAGTTAGAAATGGTAAGAGTTTATGGCTCATAGTTTGGAAAATGCGTAGTCTTATATAAAATGCAAGTGTTCTTTCTATTGTTGGTCCAACTTTGATTTATCTTCCTTTTCCTTGCTGAGTTGTTTGTTAATTCCATTTTGTACGCTATACTTCTTTTTGCTTTAAGGCTGCTGTAGTTGGCCCTGGTAATGAACTAGGAACAACGGTGGATGTTAATGAGGCTGCAGATCATATATTTGGACTTGTCTTGATGAATGATTGGAGTGGTATGCTTAATAATATACCTGACCTTTTGAAGTTCTTGTGGCATGATTCTGTGCTGATAACTGATAAGCGACTATTTTAAACAGCAAGAGATATCCAGGCATGGGAGTACGTGCCTCTTGGTCCCTTTCTTGGAAAGAGCTTTGGTAATAAATCCAATTTACTTTATTGCATGCATATAACTGCTTGCTATCTGAAAGTTTCTCTGAGTTTTTAGTCAAAATTGTCCCTTATCTTTTGGGGTAAGTCCAACTTTGCCCTTTATCTATTACCCTGAGCACTTATTGTCCTTTAAGTTTGCTTAAGTTGAGCAGGTTTAGTCCCTTTAATAAAAAGCCCAAAGGGAGACCTAAAAACTAACAGGGATTTCTCTGAGTCAACTGGGTAAAGAAACTTTCAGTACGCAAATTTTGCAGAACCGATGTAGTGAACCATAAGAATTTCTTTTTGTGTCATTTTGTTTCACAATTTCTAAACATGGTTGAGGTGAGTTTTCAAAGTTAGGTTGAGTTAATAGGGGTAGATATGTAGTGTTCCAGAGTATATATACAGCATATCCTCGTTGATAAAATTCACTGGAGATCGATTTATTGTTAATATTGAGATGGAAAAACGTAGTTTTCTTTAGTTCCTTCCTTTGTACCTCTTATATTCTCTTTCAATCTCAAAATTTAAAAGAAAAAAATAATAGAAGGCAAGTTAAAGTTGATGCTAAAGGCAAAGGGCATGTATAGCAGCAAAACAAGGAAAACATGGCTCTGATGAGGTTAAACAAATTGGGGGAAAATGGAATTGGGATTTCAAAGAATAAGAACAGACCGGTCAAAATCTCTTTTTTACCCATTGACGGCAATGACCCATGCATATTCCGTTTACATTAGGACTCTCCATTTGAATTTTTTTAGGTAGACTAAACCTGCTTAACTTTAGTAAACTTAAAGGACAATAAGTGCTTAGGGTAATAGATAAAGGACAAAGTTAGACCTACCCTTAAAGATAAGGGACAATTTTGGCTAAAAACTCAAGTTTCTCATGTCCTTTTCTGCTAATATTCTAGAAATATAACTCTAAGGGTAATATTGATTTCCAATTTTGGTCTTGCAGGCACAACCATATCTCCTTGGATTGTGACGTTAGATGCCTTAGAACCCTTTGCATGTGAGGCCCCAAAGCAGGTAGTCTTGACTTCTCAACTCTTAAAACCTTGTGTTCCTCACCAGTGAAATTCATATTGATCAGAACTTTTTCTCTTCTTTCAATTGCAGAACCCTTCTCCATTAACATATCTTGTGGAGAAGACATCAAGAAACTATGACATTTCCTTGGAGGTATCTTGTTCTATGCTTCCCATGATAGGATTTGATATGTCTAGTACTTAATTGACAAGGATTTATTTTCAATACTAAGGTAACTAGCTAAGACTGCATACATCAGACCCAATGTGGTCCGGCCCTCCCTGGATCCTGTGCATAGCGAGAGCTTAGTGCATCGGACTGCCATTTTTATTTTTAATTGAAAGAGTTGGTGGAGTAGATGGAATCCTCCTACCTAGTGTTGATTTAGCAAAGGGAAAAGAACAGGAGATAATAGTTTGTTGTTGTGCTTAGTCAAATTTATCATCTGGATAATGAGTGGATTTTTTGTACAAGGTTCTCATTAAACCTTCTGGACAAGCTGATTCATGTGTTGTGACAAGAAGCAACTTCAACCACTTGTAAGTATTTTGCAGCTTGCACTTGCAATTTCATGGTTCTTCAGTTATCAAGCCAAAGCATTTGGAATCTGTTTCGTTTTTCACCAGCATCATGATATCTATTGCTGTTAAAGCTTTCAGTAGGATAGTGGCTTCAATTAGTTTGATGGTGAAGATAATTCTTCATGTACCTGTGCCTAATACTCCGCCCTGTCCCTTCAAATGCTGGATAGTTCAAGGGTAGAAGGAGATGTAACAAACACACACACACACACACACGAAGTCTAAAGGAAATTTTACTTCATCAATTTCTTTTTTCTCCATGGTAATGCTGAATGATTTTTCTGTGATACAGATATTGGACAATTACTCAACAACTAGCACACCATACTATCAATGGTTGCAACCTAAGGCCTGGGGACCTGTTTGGAACTGGAACTATCAGTGGACCAGTAAGATTTACTACTCAGCAGCATGATGCCTCTACTGCTTCTTGCTCCAACTTTCCTTTTTTTATTGACTTATCATCTTGCTATTGTTTACTGAATATTTTGCTCGTATTTACTATTTACTGATGTTATTATTTGTCCATTCATCTCTAGGAACCAGAATCCTATGGATGCTTGCTTGAATTGACATGGAATGGACAAAAACCTCTCTCTTTAGGTGGAACTACCCGTACATTCTTAGAAGATGGAGATGAAGTAACTTTCTTTGGCTATTGCCAGGTTTGCTTCTGGATGCTCCTTTTCTTTTGCCCATTTTCGGGCTTGTACCTTGTTGGCCGTAGCTGATGGTGTACACAATCAATTACAAGCGCTTTGGAAGGATAAGATGTTAGAGATTCTTTTCCAGGGTCTAAAAAAACATTGGATGTTTAGTTTTTCACCTAAACAGAGTAAAGAAAGAAACAATAAAAAGAGTGGAGCAGGAAACTGCCACATTAAGTGGTGGTTCTTTATTTGTGTATTTTAAATTATTTTCAATCTTCTTTAGGATCTATGCTGCTAGGATTTTGCCCTGAATTTCTAATCTATTAGGACTCTCTTTCTTGAAAGAATGGAAAAAGACTCCTAATAGGATTAAATCTCCTTATGTCTTGTCTTTTTCTTGGAAGACAAGTTTTGCATATCTATAAATTAAGGATCTCTACTTCTACACAAGAGCACAACAACAAAAATAACAACAATGTAGTCACTAAAGAATTTTGTTTAGGGGAGACTTTTCTCTCGATAGTTTTTCTTCTTTTATATTAGTTTTATCATATGTAGATCAATTAATCAAACCATTATAAACTATTATGCTTAATTTAGCATATTGTTTTTGTTTTATCGTCCACGAAACTTTGTATTGTTAGTTTCCGTATGCACCATGTTATTTCTATCCCAACATATGCTCCATACTAATTCTGATTTAGTAGAAATTTGAAAATCTGCTTAGTGCAATGTATCTGTGATCTTAACATTATGCCGAGATTGTTAGTCTGATACTAGTCGATTTGCAATTTATTACCAGGGCAATGGATACAAAGTTGGTTTTGGAAGATGCTCGGGGAAGATTGTCCCGGCTCCACAATGAGCATGAATTACTACATTGTCCTGCCCATGAGCAATTGAGAACTGTTGCCTGTTGTATACAATAATTCCAGGCTTGGTTTCGCATCACAATTAGGAGGAGAATCAGAAGAAATTGTGGCAAACTCTTGGCTAGGACAAATGTAAGAGCATTATGTATTCTACATTATTTTACTGCAAACAAATACCAATTCATAGCCAGTGTGCTTTAATGTAGCAGAAACTTGTCGCAGATCTATCATCTTTTTCTTTGGTAGTTGCTTTAGTTGTTCATTTAAAATCGTATCTCTATCAGTTATCGTATTTTATACTAAGGTAAGCCATAAGGAAATACCAAATGGTTTGATCCAATAGTAAATTTTTGCATCGGCGCCTAATCTGCGTTATAATTGTTGGTTGGGTATGTGGAAATTTATGTTCAACCAAATTGTTGAACGTGAATGTACAGCACGAAGACCGGTTTATACGGGAGAAATTCAAAATAGCCCGATTTAGAAGTGGTCATTCAAATATAGCCACAGTTTCAAAAGTAATCGAAATTTAGCCACTTTTCATGTAAAGATAAATCTGAACGAAAATTCGAAAAATACTTATACTTGAACTCCGGTATATTATATCGGAGTTCGAGCATAAATATACTGAAATTCTAGTATATTATGTTGGAACTTTCCTCGTGTTTTGTTCCAGCATAATATGCTGGAAGTTCATACACAAGTGCACTGATCTCCAGTATATTATGTTGGAACTTTTCGTGTTGCATCAAAATAGTGATTATTTTTTAATGACTTTGCAAACACTGGTTATTTTTGAATGACCAATCTGAAAACTGGCTAGTCTGTGCTATTTGAACAATTTATACACAAGGTGGAAGATAGGAGAGTCTCTACATTTAACATAAATGCTTATGTTCTATTCTTTTCCCTCCCTAGAAATTAGAAAGAGGGAAAAAGAAAAGGATAAATACGAAAAGTATTGTACACTTAGCAATGAAAGTATCGAATTAACCTTAAGATAATATGTTAGGTAGTTATAGAGATTAGAGAGTGGTCTTTGAATTCAAATTTCTAACCAAGAGTTTTAGCTTGGTTACCTAAATGCACTATAATACTTCGTCTTTATTGAGTATTGAATTTTAAGCTTTATTTTAAACTTTTTACATGCCCGGATAACTATAAAATAGGTTATCTACATTCTTTTCATCGTTACTGAGTCATACTTTATTCAGATATTACCAGTTAGTGCCTCGGGGCGGAATAAAATCTCATTTGTCAGAAAATCACACTAATATATCTATATCTATATCTATATATATATATATATATATATATATATATATATATATATATATATATATATATATATATATATATATATATATATATATATATATATATATATTGAAATTTTTTACATTTAGGAATCCCTTTATCTCCAAATCTATCGTCACTAGGGCCGTGCATAATTTAGTAAATACCGAATTACCGTATCGAAACTAAAATTTTTGGTATTTGGCGTTCTATATTTTGGTATTTGGTATAAGTTTTAAAAATAAATTGGTATTAGGTATGGTATGTGGTATTTAAAAATAAAATACCGAAATATCGATACCGTATCGAAATATATATACATATATTATTAATTATAACATAAATATAAAAAATTAAAAATTTAACTTTTCTTTATTTTATAAGTTTATCAATTAACTCTAAGCAAGTAACAAGACATTCTAATGACCAAATTTATTTATTTTTTGTACAATTTTCTCTCTATGGTTTTGGACAAATTTTTTGTCAACAAACGTTTTTAGTTTTTGTACTTTTTAGTATTTTAATTTAGAATATTACCGTCTATGACTCTACGCACTAGTTAGTATTCAAACCGAATAAACCTAAGTTACCGAAATCGAATAAACCGGAACCGAACGGAGAAAATTTGAACCATACCGAATTTAATTAGGTACGGTATTTGTGTAGCATTTTAAGAAACCGAATACCAAAACAAAATGTCTAAATAACGTATCGTACCGACCAATGAACACCCCTAATCGCCACCCTTGGTTGCAGTATTTCACCTTTTAATTGACGTAATTGTTCAAATATTTGTTAAATTATGAGAATATTCCAAATAGCGAAATACCTATTTTTCAAAAGAAAAGGAGGGAACAAAAAAATTGATACTAATATAGATGATTTAATTAAATAGACCCGACAGACGGTCTTTTACTTTAGTGGAATTTGTTCAACAAAAAAGTGGTCAAATACTCTACATTTTTGTAAGAGATTGTTTTCACGAAATTAATTTTTTGTGGCTGCTGGGATTCAAGCCCAGGTCTCCACGGCCACAACGTGGAATTCTTACCACTAAACTACAGCCACATCTATTATAATATAAATATAAAAATTGATTCCGAAAAAGCTTGACTTTTATAGTGAAGTGTTATCGTAAAAGGATACTGACCGTATATATTTTATAACTTTTTTTAATATAAATAAAGTTTAAGCAAAAGCTACTGATTTCGTCCGTACCCGTAGTTCTGCCCCTGTATGTGAAGATATAGATGGTTGAGGTAGGCTTGACCAAAAAAAAAAAAAAATTGTGTGAAGAAGTTGACTACTCAAAATTCTTTAGTAAGTAATAGAGATTTTGCTTTGCTTGCCTGCAAAGAGCTCAATGTAGTTGACGACAATAACACTTGGTGGGGCTTTAAAGCTTTGTATACCTTAATTAATTTTTATTTTTATTTTTTTGTGAATAAACAAATTTATAAGTGATAGAATTAGGCTACCAACCTGATAGTTAACCTTCCAATATTTCTTTCCAACTTCAAACTTCTTCCTCTTTCAAATTAGTGATATTACTATTTTACCCCTACCTTGTGATGTCAACTACTAACATTTCTTAAAAGGGCTAAAATACCCTTTCCTCTTTTCTCTCTAATATTAGTTGAATATTAGAAATAAAAAAACAGAAATATTTTGGATCATAGAAGCAAAAACTCGAAAGCACGCCGTTTGGCCATGAATTTTTTTTCCACCTTTTTTCAATTTTCACTAGATGAATTTTGAATTTTTTCGAAAATTTGGAAAACTCCAAGAAGTTATTTTTCAAAATTTCACTCAGATCACTCATAAAAATTTAAAAATAATCCAAAATTATATTCATGTCTAAATACAACTATAATTTTCTTCGAAAAAACAATTTCACTTTTTTCTCTCGAAATTTTACAATTCTTATGTCCAAAGGCCTAGTGTAATAAGAATTAGAATCTAAGATCACATTTTGAGTTGATGTTCGTTGGATTTAATTTATATACATTGGCAGTATGAAATACTTTCTACGCTATATATGCTATTAGGTATTTTATTATTATTCTGTTGTAACAAGTAATCTGCCGTATCTTTTTAAGTTACTTATCTCATTTTTATGGACAATATATGTATTAATTTTTTAATTGACGCCATAATTATAAAAAATTGTTTACACCGTCAGTGTATAAAAGGTAAACCTATTTTCATGACATAAATAATAAGCAAAACAAAATAGTGCTTAATGAGAAAATAAATAAATTTAACGATCGTTAAGTTTTTTTGTTTGATAGATCACTAATGCATTTAAGCTTCTAATTAATTGTTAAAAGCCTGAATTAATTAAAATTTCGGTTTGTTGTTGAATTAAGGAAGCTCAAGGTTATAAATGTAATATTAATAAAGAAAGTAATTGAAAAGGGCATGTGAACCATGCAAAAGCTTGTATATAAAACCAAAGATGGTAGCGTTTCATTTTCTCTTCATTCCATCTTATATATATATGATCTTTCGTAGATACAAAGTTTTATTTATTTTTCATTATCAACAATATGAATTTTTTCTTCAGCACATTTTTTGGACACAATAATATTATGAAGACAAAAATGAGCAACATATTCTTGTTTTTCTCATTTCTTGTTCTTGAAAGTTTGGCTATAGAGAGGGTTTCTATAGTTGAATCAATTATTATGAGTGAAGATATGATAAAAATGGCTGGTTATGGAGAAGAAAAAGTTTCTACTGTTTTTATTCATGGGAAAGTTATTTGTGATAATGATTCTGGCTGTAATAATAATATCAAGGATGAGATTTCAGAACTTGGTCCTCGACCTGTCCCAGGTTTGTGTTTGTCTCTCTTCTATATATAATCTGTTGTTTTGTATATATATAATTGTGGTGTCAGCATGTCGAGGCTAGTTTGTATGCATCTCGACTAATTTCACGAGTACCTGTTACGTCCTACTAATACAAATATCTGATAAAATTTGAACATGAGACATCATAGTTTTTAACCCACTTTTTAATAATCCGTGTCTTTCTTATTCTTTTATTTTATGGTTTTTTCTTAAAAATAATGTTTGGAAAAAGTGTAGTGAGATAATTGTTCGTTTCATTAGGATTATAAATTGTCTATAGCAATATTATTTGAAATTCTTTTAGCTTAGTACAAGGACATGCGTAATTATGTTACTATATATTTGAAGCCAAACTGAACATTTATCAAATTTATTTTTACAGTGTATAGTACTAGTTTGAACATTTTAATTGCAGATAAATAATTAATAGTTGAAAGTTGAAACATCCGAAGATTAAATTAGGACAGTTTGTGTTGTTAATTAAACAATAGGTAAATCTGTATCATCAATAAAACTCAGTTTAATGTTAAACTTACTCCATTCATGGAACATTAGGATTCATTTAATTTGCATAGAAATAACTTTCTTTTAATAAAGTCCTTAACAGTTATTATATCAGAGAGATATTGTATTTATTGAACCTATGCTTCTATAATAAAGTTTTACAAAAAACAGAAAAAGAGAAAAAGGTATCATTAAGAAAATGAAGGATTGAATATAAAATTTTGGAACTTGTAGAAGAATCTATATAATAACTCACGTTGCTTCCACGGTTGACAACCATGAGGTCTCGTGTTTAAATCTCAGTAAAAACAAAAAAATATTGGATAATTTCTTTTTGTCTGTGTCAAATTATGGATTTATGCTGGATGGATTCGATCGATCGATAAGTTTTTTAATAACTAAACCCGTTGTTTCGTTAGGTTTTTTAATCACTAAACCCGTTGTATGTTTGACATTATGAGTTTTCACACACACACATATATATATATATATATATATATATATATATATATATATATATATATATATATATATATATATATTCTTTTATTTCGTGTTAAAAATAATGGATTGGTCTCTCGCCCTATGCGATGAATTTCCATAGCTGGATAGAGTTTACATGGAGAAACATGTTCAGTGAAAATTCATATAGCTTAATTTAACAAACATTAATCCTTAGAAAGCCGAATTAATAGCCATAGATACAGAGGATTCATATACTAAATCTCCAGTAATTTGATATTAAGGTATAATTGATTGATTGAAGTAATATCAATTTCCAATGGAATAATCACTACTAATCATATATAAAAGGCAACCTGGTGCACTAAGTTCTCGCTATGCGCGGGGAAGGGCCAAACATCAAGGGTTTATTGTACGCAGCCTTACCCTGCATTTTTGCAAGATGTTGTTTTCACGGTTCGAACCCGCGACCTCATGGTCACATGGCAGCAACTTTACCGGTTACGCCAAGGCTCCCCTTCACTACTAATCATATATAAAGGGCAGCCCGGTGCACTAAGCTCCCGCTATGCGCGAGGTCCAGGGAAGGACCGGACCACAAGGGTCTATTGTACACAGTCTCACCCTACATTTCTGCAAGATGTTGTTTTCACGGCTAGAACCCGTGACCTCATGGTCACACGGCAACAACTTTACCCGTTACGCTAAGGCTTCCCCTCACTACTAATCATATATATATGACAACATATTTCAGGTGCATCAGTGGCTGTGTTCTGTGGATCAAGTGGAAAGGGAAGAAGATCATGGGCAAGAAACACTACAGATGAAGATGGAGAATTCCTTATTGATCTTCCTTCTCATCTCCATGCTATTCCAAACTTGGAAAAAACATGTCTAGTTAAAGTACTTCACATGCCAAGAAACACCATTTGTGAACATTCTTTTAGAGGAAAACACAAAGGACTCGAGCTTACTTCTATCGGTGATGGCATCCGTACTTACACGACAGATACAATTCATCTGACCCCTAAAGTTTCACAAAGGTGCAGAAAGAGAGTTGACAAAAAGCAACAAGAAACTGTAAGCATCATTTAGTGCAAAAATTGAGTCAAGTCCAACAAGTCACTCTGTTGGCGCTTCAGTCACAAATATTGGGTTGTTGGATTATGAGCTCGGAACATGCTGGTATTAGCCCACAGTTCATCTTACGCTTCCTCCCACGACAAGTTTATGTGTGTGTGTGTGTCTGTGTGAGAGAGTCAGAGTGAGAGAGATATAGATACAAGTTACTTGAGAAAGAGAGAGATGTAAATACAAGTTTCTCATATGAATGATGTGTAACAGGAACATGTATTTCCACTGAGAATATGAGTATCCTTTCATATAGTCACAATAGTTTCCACTCAGAATATGATGCACAAAAGTACAATGAAATATATAAGCATAATTGTATTAACTGCAGAATCAATAACTTAAATTGTGGTGAGTAAATGTAGCAAACATTCATATGGATCCACAAAAAACTGAAAGACGAGCTAGAAGCAAGTTGAGGACGATGTAATCCTTGGACTCGACTACTTGTCATACAAACTATCCAGGAGAAATGTTCAGAAGAAACCTTGTCTTTTTCGATGATATGATGCTAACTAAAAAATTACTTATGAAGTCTTCCCGTCTTTCTTCTCAGCCCCAGAAATGATATATTGAGCGACATCAGCACAACATTTAAGTTTGTCTGCTTCTTCATCAGGTATCTCAATTGAGAATTCTTGTTCGAAAGCCATGACAAGTTCCACTCTATCTAAGCTGTCTAGGCTCAAATCCTTCTGGAAATCAGCACTCTCATTAACCTATAAAAGATTTAGGATTCAGCTCCACTATTTGACTCACAGTTTGCGACAAAAAATGTGTTGAGTTGATGTTGTCAACCAGAAGGAAATAGTTATAAGAAAGCTTGAGAAAAACTATGATAACAAAAAATAGATGACTTGTACCTTGGTTGCATCGATCTTGTCAAATTTCTTCACCAGGTTAAGAACTCGTTCTTTTATCTCATCCTGATTGGTGGCACCAGAATTGCTGCAAGTGCGTATTTGCAAATTGAGAATATTTAACACATTCCGGCTTCCAGCTTGAAACTGTACTTGCAATGGGATCCTAACCCTCATATACTTCAGAATAGAGGATCTCAAGCTTTGCATTGTGAACCTATAATAAGTTCAAAGTCACTGTCACAGTAAATGTACTAGCATCAAGATTCGGCGTTTTTTCTCAACATTTCATGTTTCGTATCTACGTATTAGGAAATTCACCAAGATAAGTTTGTCTAAGTGTAGGAAAAATCTGCTAAATCTAAATAGTCATTACAAGTCTTTTACCCTGCTGAGTATGAGTGAATATTCGACAGACATGCAAAACTGTCAGCAAGTTTGCTTAACAAGCACTAAATCAAACCAAACTTCTAAACAGGAGAGCCAAATGTTGCTACTCCTTTTGACTGGATTATAACTTGCCCTTTTGGTATGAAAAGATATTAACCTTGCTCCACGAAATATGTCTTTCAAAACACTCGGTGCTTATAGCACGAAAAGAATGATTCTAACCCTTCAATATCCAACAACTTTGTCACAATCCACAACCCTTTAAATTAATTTCCAATTTACCATTGGATAAGATAAAAAAAACTCAGAACTACTCTTAGCTAATAGATACTAAGATACTGAAGCTTATCGCCTGCGAAAGAGCATAATGAAAGGAAACTGGTGAAAGATTAACAAGCGACTCAATCCATAACCACTACATCAATTATGAAGATATCTATCAGATTTATACGAACAACCAAACACCGAATTCAAAAGGGTATCAAAATTGCCCTGTTATGCTTTCAAAATCCATATAAAGGACCAAATTTTAAATTTTAATTTTCACAAAACCTATAGAAACTAAAGAACCAAATTCAAAATGTTAACTTTCACTTTTTTGTTATAACGATGGTGTCGATGCCAGCTTGCGAGTATTCCACTTGGTACTTTTGCTAGTTGCTACCTCCCACCAGCACAAGTAGCGGGTAACTCTGTCTACCAAAACTTAGGTGTATGGGGAAAGAAATCACTTAGTGTCCTTTGTGTGAACCTTAATATCCAAGGTTTGCACTCACCTACCAGCAGAGGCGGATCCAGGATTTAAACTTTATGGGTTCAAACTTTTAAATTTTTTAGCATTGAACCCATTATACTTTTAAAGTTATGTGTTCGTAACTTCATATATACTATTTTTGCAATTTTAATGAATTTTTACAAAAAAAAATTTACTCTGCGCCGAAAGTTATGGGTTCAATTGAACCCGCCGAGTATATGCTACATCCGCCCCTGCCTGCCAGTTACTACTAGGCCGCACCATTGGGCGCAAAATGTTAACTTTCAAAATATCCATTAAAAAAATCAAAGTGCCAAATTCAAAATAATAANAGCTAAAATTGGTAAGTTTTCTGCCATTTCTCAGCTGTTTCATTTCTTTCTATATATATCTTTCAGCATTTTGCCTAACAAGAACATAGACTTGTACCATTTACTCTTATTATCATCACTTGAAAACTATGTGAGTCGCTACTTCAAGTTGTGACCTTTAATGGGTGCTATGAAAGTTAACATTCGAATTTGGTGATTTGGTTTATAATGGATTAATGGGTGTCATAAAGTTAACATTTTTTTTCAGGTTATGAACTAAACATTTTGAATTTGGTTCTTTGATTTATAATTCGAGTTATAAAGCTGATTATCAATATATATATATATATATATATATATATTGATAATCAGCTTTATAACTCGAATTATAAATCAAAGAACCAAATTCAAAATGTTTAGTTCATAACCTGAAAAAAAATGTTAACTTTATGACACCCATTAATCCATTATAAACCAAATCACCAAATTCGAATGTTAACTTTCATAGCACCCATTAAAGGTCACAACTTGAAGTAGCGACTCACATAGTTTTCAAGTGATGATAATAAGAGTAAATGGTACAAGTCTATGTTCTTGTTAGGCAAAATGCTGAAAGATATATATAGAAAGAAATGAAACAGCTGAGAAATGGCAGAAAACTTACCAATTTTAGCTTTCTTCTTAGATGTTTTCTGATTCTTTAGATACTCTTCTGTTTGCTTTATTGCCTCAACGAACTGAAATTTGCAGGGGTGGTTCTGGGCCGGGGATATGAAACGGATAGCCCATGGGGGAAATACAGAAATAGCCATTGTTTGGGTTTGTTATGGATTAGCCATTAGTTATTTTGTCCTAAAAATTTAACTAAGAATCTTAATTTCCGGACTCTGTGTCCTAAAAAATTAAATTGAAAAACTGAAATTCAGGACACATTAGCATATTTTTGAATAGAAGCCCTCTAGAATGTGAACATAGCACGGGCTAGCTAGTTTTCGCTTGAAAAATAGTCAGCGTTTGCAAAGTCATTGAAAAAACGTCACTATTTTGCTGCACCAAAAAAACCAGCATAATATACTGGAGATTGATGCACCTGTGTATGAACTTCCAACATATTATGTCGAAACTCTAGCACACGGGAAGTTCCAGCATAATATACTAGAGATTGGAGCAGTTGTGTATGAACTTTCAGCATATTATGCTGGAACTCCAGTATATTATGCTGGAAGTTTCACATGTAAAACATTCGAACTCCGGTATATTATGCTGTAATATTTTTCGGATTTTGAATAATGTTTTCGTCCAAATTTATCTTTACATGAAAAGTGACAAAAATCGATTACTTTTGAAATTGTGGCTATTTTTTAATTAACATACGTAAATATGACTATTTTTGAATTACCCCCTAGAATAGCTACCTGGGCCATGATGGCCCTTATGCATGCAAGTTGGGCCACATTTGAGATAGCCCAACTAAGCACCAGCCCAATTTGATTTCGTGGTTAATCAACCCAATTGAGTTGTAATGTCTTCTCTTTTCATTTTTAATAAAGTTAATAGGAGTGTGGTCTAGCTCCCTTAATGAAATAGCTGCCTTACATAGTTGAGATAGAGGGTTCAAAATCCCAATTCACTAATTCATTAGGTCTGAAGTCTGAACTCTAAAGAAGGGCAGCCGGTGCACCAAGCACGTGCTATGTTTGGGGAAGGATCGGATCACAAGGGTCTATTGTATGCAGCCTAATTCTGTATTTCTGCAAGAGGCTGTTTTCACGGCTTAAACCCGTAACCTCCTAGTCACATGACAACAACTTTACTAGTTACGTCAAGGCTCCCCTTCGTGAGGTCTAGCTCACTGAATGAAATTGTTTCCTTATAGTTGAGATAGAGGGGGTTCAAAATCCCAATTCATTAGGTCTGAGCACTTAAAGAGGAAGTACGATTCATTATGCTCCCGCTATGCGCGGGGTCCAGGAAAAGGGCGTACCACAAGGGTCTATTATAGACAGTCTTACTCTGCATTTCTGCGAGAGACTATTCCACGGCTTAAACCCGTGATCTTTTAGTCACATGACAACAACTTTCTCAACTACGCCAAGGCTCCACTTGATTAGGTTTGAGCTTTAAGAATTTAAATACAAATGTCAAACAATGAAGCCCATTGAACACTGCCCATGTCAAAATACAAAGCCCATTTGACTTAAGCTGGAAATAGGAAACGAAAGCCACTAAACAGAAAAGGAATTTTTACATTCCTATATCATATAGGAATCTATATTACCCTCTCTACTCAACTTTTAATATAATTACCCTTTATATACCTAATTATCATTTATGTACATTTTAGGGGATTTAATGGTATTAACTAGTCTCCTAATTTAACTCTATCGTATATTCCCACTCTCCCCACGTTTTTCTCTCCAAATCCCACCCCTTAACTCACGTATCAAACCACACCCCACGATTTCCTCTTCAATCACTCACTATTTTCTCTTCTAAAACCAGCCAAAAACTGTTAACCCCTCCATTAACGCATTTTGCAAGTACTTTCTTCAAAAATCAGTCAAAATTTGTACTCTTCTTCAAAGTTCAAACTTCTTCAGTTATATGTTGTGGCACATTCCATTTGCTAATACTACAAAAAACAGATAAGCTACAATATATCTACAATAAATCTAAAATACATGTTGCATCTATTGTACTAGTTGTTAGCATTATTCCCATGAATGTTGACTTTAAGAAGGTCCCATCAACTACTACAACTGGCCTACAATATTTCCAACCACTTATTAACGTACAAATTGCAACAAATGCATACAAGAAGAGTCATCGTCGGTCTTCTTCAACTTAACTACCGACCCCGGATAAGTCTTCTCCAGAATATACAAATAACTAGGCAATTTGCTGTAAGAGCCAGCAGGATGACCTCTCAAAAACTCCAAAGCCTTTTCCTTTGCTCTCCAAGCTTGCATGTATGTTAAGTTCACGCCGTGTTCAGACAACATATCAGTTTGTATGTCTTTTGGTGTGTAAATTGTCTTAGGATCAATATATTTTGGAATAACCATGCTACCAACTACCATGCCAGTAGGTTTGCGTTGTATGAATGTATTGTCCATCAACGAGCATGTGTGCAAGCTGTTGAATTTTCGAACCTTGAACATTGCCAAATCATTTATGTTAGTTGCCTTGAAGTGCCATGTACAATTTCCCCCAACATATACCAGACAGTAGCTACAAAATAAAAATAATTTAAACAATGGTATAAAAAATGTAGATTAAAGAAAAGACTGGTTTCGCATAAAAGAGCATATTAAACAATTTATATACAAAAAAACTATAAAATATCTGCAATTTGTGTTAAACAATATCACAAAAAACTGAAGAAGTAAAAATTTACAAATAAACTAAATAATTTTTTACCATTGATGTATTCCTACCTTCTAGCAGTAGATCTTTTCACCCTAAATTGAAACTTGTTCATGACAGAATAGTGTTTCATTGCACTTGCAATTGTTTGCTTGTCTTGGTATACTTGGCCTAGTCCCAGTTGTGCGCGTGAATTCCCAAGGGTAAATCTGGAAGATTGGGTCCATTCTACTTAACCTATATAAGGTTCAACTCGCCTAAAGAAGCAATTTATCAAGGTTTAGAGGCTAATTCAAGAATAGCAAAGGCAAGAGGCAAGGAGGACAATTGGGCATCAATTCTCATCTCCCTTCCTTGTGATTTTACCATTGTCAGTGAATTCTTTTGTATTTTCTGTACAATTATAAGTAGCTAACTTCTTTAATCTAAGGTTTGGTGGAACCCATTGATGATGAACAAATTGTTATATTAATATAGTTTTGCTTGGTTTTCAATCTCTATTTGTTCAACTACGTTTTTGTTGTAGTTAACTGAAAGGATCATCAATTAACTGTGCCTATATAGTGTGTATCTACTCGAGAGAGAGTGCATGTTTAGGTAATTGTTGAACAACATCACTCCCAAAGTATATGAGAGATTCATAATCGAGGGTTTAAAGGTTGGATTAGAGATAACGATACCTTGGGTGCAATCTAAAGTTAACTGTAATACAAGTTAGCAAGCGTAACTCGAGAGAGTGCGTCTAGTAGATTATCATAACTCTGCTAGAACTATTGTGACTTCCATGCTACTAAGCTAATAAGATCGGGAGAAAAAGTTCTTAAAGAATGTTCATTTTATTTGATAAGTAATCAAGGAGCTATGTAATTACTTGAGAGAGATTTATGATAGCCTGAGTGTTCATGATTGATAGAGATAATTAAGCCAAAACTATAGAAGAAGAGATTCCATCAACGGGGGAAACCATAACCTTAGACCTTTATCGTAATTGTTCACATCTCAGTATTAATTATTAGTTATTTTTTAGCTTTCTTATTTTCATTCAGCTGTAGTAGTAAAAAATACCGGAAATTAATAGTCATAACTTTTGGGGAATTGATTATTGAGAATCTAGTAGTCTAACAACAACAATTGATAGGTTAGTTCCCTGTGGGATTCGACTCTAGGCTAAATACTCAGATTATATTTGCAATGCCCGCTTAGTCTTTTATAAGACATAGTTGAGCGTGATCATTGAGCTACAAATGATATGTAGTTTTATTGTAGAAATATTGTAGAACGTATGAAATTCAATACTAATATACATATATATATAGACTTTGACATGTAATTTTTTTGTAGAAATATGTAGAAAAATTGTAGAACAGTAATATACAACCAAAATTCGATACTGATGTAACAGATCAAACCTGCAACTGTGATCGAATTGGAGATACTCAATTCCAAACTGAAATCACGTACTGTTATACATAGTGGATACGTTCCTAAACTTTTGTTTTCTTTTTTCGTCTCCATGTATACACGAACACCCATATCGTTCCTAATTTCCATTGGAGGACAATGTTCGTTGACAATGTATTTGATTTCGATTATTTTTTCGGATGTATCGATCATTAGATGCTCTGCTATTGTAGAATTCAATATGCTATAACTCGCATCCTTGCTGACTACAATTTCATCTATCTGAAAGTCTCTATATCTCCCATAACTATCCTAATTCCCATTTAGCTGAAGCATAATTGAGATTTTTGACATAATTGCGCTTGTTACAGAAAAATTGTAGCTAATTTAGTCGGTTTTGATTGGTGAAATTAGAAAAATCAATGAAACATAGTATTCTCGAAATAACAGAGTACTGAATTTTGGAGAAAAACGGGCGAAATTAATAGCGAGATTTGCGTTGAATAAAATCTGGAAGAATTCTTAATATCCCAAAATTCGCGCGCCTATTAAAGGAATTGTACAGTTAAAAGAATTCTGTTTTAAATATGTTGTTTATATTTTGTAAAAAATCTATGAACAGGACGGGTAATTTGCTAATTATAGATATTTTTCGTAATATAATTTCGTATATGGTATAGAAACGAAACATTTCCAATAGAAAATAAGGTTCGAGACAAAAACAACCTCAAACCAAGACAGAAAAGGACACTAAACCACACGTTTCATCCTCGTCCATAAATTTTGGAATCTTCTCTATTTTAGCATTTGTGTTCATCTCCTTTTCCTGTAGAAAGTTGCCAAACCTCCTTACATAAGATTTAACAAACAAATAATAGGGACAAAGAAAAGAGAAAAAAAAAATATCATGTTGATATATACCTTTTAATCTTAAAGAGTTAGTGTAGCAGTGAGATGTCACGAACACAATGGAGGGACAAAAAACTATATCCAGCATTAGGCATTTTCACCATTCTTTCTCTTTTATACTTGAACTTCAATGACAAGTACAACCTTAATTTTTCCTTCCCACAAATCTTTCTAAGGCAAACAAAGATGGGTTTTGTTGGAGTTAATAAAACTCAATTTGTGATCAAGAATGAGGACCCAAAGACTCATTCTTTAACATTTCAAGAATTGTATATTAATGGGTGGAATTCCTATTGGTTAATGGAGGAAAGTGTGTGGGAATCTTCAAGGTATAGAGTATCTGAGATGTTGAGAAGAGGTGCTGAAATGGGCTTGAGTGTTTGTAGGACTTGGGCTTTTAGTGATGGTGGTGGGCCCAATGATCTTCAACTCCTACCTGGTGTCTTCAATGAAAGAGTGTTTAAGGTAATTCGCTTATAAGTTTGTTTGTTTTTGTAGCAATTATTTGGATTATTGAAATACTTTTAGTAGTAGCGCAGCCTTGGCGCAACTGGTGAAGTTGCTGCCAATCTGACCAGAAAGGTCACGGGTTTAAGCTAGTGTGAATTGAACCGATAATCTTACAAAGGTTTTGAACCCTTTGGCCACTAAGCTACACTTTTGGGCTGTGTCAAGTGGATTCAAAACCTAATATATAGAGCTAAAAAACAGATTTTGCCTTATATATATAGTGTAATTTTTCGGCGAAGGGGGTTTCGGGTGAACCCCTTTACGCCCCCTTAAATCCGCCCCTGGAAACAACCTCTAGCAGAAATACAGGATAAGGCTGCGTACGATAAACCCTTGTGGTCCTCGGACCCTGCGCATAGCGGGAGCTTAGTGCACCGTGCTGCCCTTGTTTTTTTAAATACTTTTGTAATAACTTGTTAAACTCGTTCAAGTATGTACTTTTATTCTGATTTTCACTGTGTTATGGTGGTGTAGAGTGGGAGGTGGATTTGTTTCTCTTGAGACAGATAATTTCCTATGTTGGTAAAAGTTCAGTGAAAAGAGTAGGTAAAGGTTGAGTCTTTGTAAAAGATAGGCATATATAGTTAAATACTATGCTGCATCATTTGGTAGTATTTCTAACTTCACTTCAATCGTAAGTGAATCGTCGACTAGTAACAAAGGGTAAGGCCTAACTGTCAATGAAGTTGGACGAGAATCACGGAAGACCATAGTTCAAATTCCATCAGAGACGAAAAACGCTAGATGATTTTTTTCTCATTTGCGTAAAATTAG
The DNA here is from genome assembly GCA_005239495.1 of Nicotiana undulata. Lineage (NCBI taxonomy): Eukaryota > Viridiplantae > Streptophyta > Magnoliopsida > Solanales > Solanaceae > Nicotiana > Nicotiana undulata. The sequence continues at coordinate 14,575 of ML272784.1, read as the reverse complement.
TGGGTAGAACAATTCAGACACCTGACAAACAGATAAAAAGACCGGGATTGCTGGGATGACCTATTTCAAGACCAGATGATCCACCTCGTTGTCGCTTGGGAGGGTTAACGCGGATAGGTCATATACGAGGGAAATAGCCCATAAAAGAGAGATCGGATGCCTTTCTGATGCAGTCACGATGCGAGCCGCCAACTAGCTAAGCTAGTTGTAGGTGCGCGAAAATTGCCCCAAACACCTCCGTTATAGAAAATGATGAATAATAGACCGACTAATTCAGTACCCTGTTGTAATGGTGAGGAGTTGGAGATGGTGGAATAACAGGTTTGGATATTCAGTTATATTCAAATGCTAGCTGGGCTTAACTATGGTTGGACTCGCCTTTGGTCATATCATTGGCGTACTATGAAATCATAATTTGAACTGATAGGATTTTATGCAAAAATACATTGAAGGACTCAACTTTTGGTGTTCAACATAAAGCGCATCAGTTAAAAGACTACTGAAACATTCCAGTAGTCTAAATTGCTACAAATAGCTAGCATATAGTATTCTACAATGATAGTACTGATGCATAATTTCCTATGATATCAGCATCCAGGCAACTTCGTTTTGTGCTGATAGTAGATTGCGTTATAGATGGCCGAAGATACAAATTTTATGTAGTATTTGCTCAAAATCCATTATATTCAATCTTTGTAAATAATCGATCCAATGCCATAAGAACGCTGCAGAAAGGAGCAACAGAAACCACAGATTAGGAGACCACACTAGAAAAATAGACGTTATAATGTAGCATTTGCAATTTCTGATGATTGTCTTGTCCCTGTATCTGCAAGCATATGTCCACATAATTCTGTTCATCTTACTGTACTGTTACATATTATAGTGCATGGCCTTTCTTAATGAAGCAATTTTAGGCCACGTGGAATTTACAAGTCCCAATCTAGTACAATAAATCGCCACCCCTTTTTTCGCATTTTGATATAGTCTAATTATCCTATCCATTTCAGGGATTAGATTATGTTATTGTCGAGGCAAGGAAGCATAACGTTAGATTAATTCTGAGTCTGGTAAACAATTTAAATGCTTATGGTGGCACTGCTCAATATGTGAGGTGGGCACAAGAAGCTGGTACCAATGTGTCTTCATCAGGTGATGCATTCTTTACCAACCCAACGGTCAAAGCGTACTACAAGTCTTTTGTCAAGGTATGTTCAAATTGAGCAAATTATTCCAGTCAATAATGTGAATCCAATATACCTTGGAAAAGCCTTTTTTTTTCTTTATTCCAGGCGACGAGCTCTCCTTTTCTTTTTGTTATACTCTCTGTTTGTTAGAGTCTTTGTCCACTGTTTCAGGCCTTAAATAGTCTTGATCTGCTCTAACTTGACATGTATCTTTTGAATCTCCTGAGTAGTTGCATCAATATCATGTCTTCGATGCACGTTTAGATTTTAATTATTGCTGCATAGTATCTGTATAGGATCCGGAGAAGTACTACTTCCAACTAAGAGGAATGATCCAAGAAATGAGATCATTGTGCCATTCTTACGACATCCTGAGTTTTCTCCTTGAGAAAACCTTGGTAGCTATTGTTCTTTGTTCCAGTGAAGTTGTACCGATCAAAGCAAAGAGGACATGATTTTGGAGACATAGTGTACTTGTCATTGTTTGGCTTACCTATTCTAATTACTAAGGAAAAATACCTAGATCATTGAAATTCTTCTGGAGGGGCGTCAAATAAGCACTTCGCGATGAAAACTTCAGCAACTTTTGATGCATTTTCACGTCCAACTTCCGATAGTTCTATTCAGTTATTCATATTCTTGTATGCTACTGAGATTGTACTAAATTTATCTCCAATGTATACCAACTAACCTCCTAATTTAACTTGTCTTTCTTAGTTGAGCGACTTCTTTCTGTATACTTGAATGTGATCAAATGAACACATTATAATTCGTTACTCTTTTTGGGCACGACAGGCTGTTGTGACAAGAAAAAACTCCATAAGTGGAGTTAAATATTCAGAAGAACCAGCCATATTTGCGTGGGAACTCATAAATGAACCTCGTTGTGAATCCAGTTCATCAGCTGCTGCTCTTCAGGTGAGTTTTTTTGGATTATACAGATTGTTAGTAAGATTTGCCCCTCAATGACACAGGAAAAAGAGAATATTGAAGCAAGAGCGAATAATATGCTCTTATCTTAGGTGGAACAATCTTGTGTAGTAAATTGGTTTTCCTTATTCAAGGAAAATAAAGCATCTGGCATAGATTCACTCATCATGGTGCATCTAGTGCCTTCTTATCTTTAGCTTGAACGGTGATTTCGTGAACAGGCGTGGATCGTTGAGATGGCTGGATTTGTCAAAAATCTGGATCAGAAGCATCTTGTGACTATTGGACTCGAGGGCTTCTATGGTGTGGAAAAAACTGGAAGCTTTGGAGTGAACCCCGGGAAATGGGCTGCATCACTTGGAGTGGACTTCATCGAGAACTCGGCTATTGACAACATTGATTTTACTTCCGTTCATGCTTACCCCCATAGTTGGTTAGTCAAGCAGAATAAATTTGTTCCAAACCAGATACATCGTCTCATATTCTCATGCAGTGTAAACAACCTCTCTACCTGCATTAGGTAGGGGTATGGTCTGCGTACACCCTCCCCAGACCCCACATATTGGGATCAAACTGGATTTGTTGTTGTTGTTGTAAACAGAAATACTTATGTGTTTATCACTATTTCCTTATTGATTCTGTTAAACCATGTTGTGTTGCAGGATCCAAGGTATAAATTCAGACGCGAAGTTGGATTTTCTATCTCATTGGGTTGATTCTCACATTAGTGAAGCTGAAAAGATCCTTAAAAAGCCAGTTCTTTTCACAGAAGTCGGGTTTCCTTCAAGTACGCAAAAGGAAGTATTACATGACAGAAACATTTATCTGAAAATAGTTTACGACAAGATTTATGAATCAGCAAAGAAGAAGAAAGCTGGTGCAGGAGCCTTAGTTTGGCAGTTGCTGGTGGAAGGAATGGAGCGATATGGTGATAAGTTCTCGTTTATAGCGTGGAAGCATCCCTCTACGTATAAACTGATAGTACAGCAATCTTGCAGGCTACTCAATACATCTTCTCAAGGCGTCAGAAAACTCAATCGAAAAGATCATTGTTTCGCTAATGCATCTTAAAAATGATAGTTGATTGATCAGGACGGACAAAAAAAGGACGAAAATTACCTCTAGAAATAGCCAATCTTGAATGATTTGTTCTGACATTGATCATAGATATGTAAAAGAAGCAACACTGAGAAGTGTTAGCTGGAGGAGTCAACAATCAGCTCATTTTATCAGGTACATAAACTCAGTTTTCTGTTGATGTATATTATATCTTGTTGTACATATTACAATAATAAAAGCATGTAAGTGTTTAATTCCTTTTCAATTGAAATAATAAGTGATTATTTCTGTAATAAATTCCTTTTGTGCCTTTCATCTGTTCACTGGTTCTTGTGTTGTTATTATTTCCATAATGGTAATGATATATTTCTCTTTTTGTCTTTTCGTCTTCTTGAGCCGAGGGTCTAACGGAAACAACGGGGTAGAGGTAAGGTCTGCGTACACACTACCCTCCCCAGACCCCACTTGTGGGACTATACTGGGTCGTTGTTGTTGTTGTATTTTGTAGTATTACCAGTCATTTGTAATCAATTCTGTACATTTGTCACTTAATGTTATCTTTACATGACATATGGTAGGGAGCGTTTCTCTCTTTAATGGGCTAAAACACCTTATGCAGCGCGAATCTAGAATTAGTGGCGGATTCAGTTGAATCCGCTTGCCACCACGTGCATCCGCCACTGTCTTGATGCAAGAGGTGAAAAGGTCTTCTTATAAAGAGTAGTACAACTCATAGTTACTCCTACTATTTAACATTTGATAATGTCTTACAAAATTCATAGCAATATATGCCAATATAAAATATAGAGAACTTTTAATGAATGTATTTTTTTGTTTTTTTCAATAATCTTATTAGTCCAACACTAATACTTGCATCAGGATAGGTTATTTACATTATACTCCTAAGGTACGATCCTTTCGCGAACCTTGCGGGAATGCATACGATCCTTCCCTGAACCTTGCATGAATACGGGATGTTTTGTGCACCAAATTGCGTTCCAAACTCTGGAACTGGTCTTTAAAACAGCATTAATCTCCATTTATTGCTCCAAACAATTGAAGTAGGGTTATGTCTTGGGTTGTTCAATAGTGACTCATCATCTTGTTATGGTCTTAAATGTTGACGACCTTGTCCTGCACATTGCCTAATGCTTTGCCACTACATTAACAATGAATAGTGCTTCATATCTCGAAAATTGAGATCTAACAATTCTAAATTTTTTAAATATGCATAAAGAGATTAAATATACGATTTCAAAATTCTATAAAAATTCATGAAATATTCATAAAAAGATCAAATGCATCAAATATTGTCTCTTTCAAAACCGTCGAAGTGATCAACATGTATTCTTCCTTTCACGGGGATCAAATACATCTCAATTAAGGAAATTCGTATCATACTACATTCGAAAAATACGCCGCTAAGGCCCTTGAATTACATGCAACAAATCCAAGGGGAGTATCAAGGGATAAATAGAATTGTACCTGCATTGTTTATCAATAAAATTATATTTCTTAAAAAAAAAAGGAATAATGCTTCATTAAAATGTGTAGATAAACGGGCCTAGAGTTCAACATTTTAATTGGAAAATGACATTGTATAGTTACCCCAAAATAATAGCTGATAAAATATATATTTTTGTATATATCTCTCTCTCTTTCTCTCTCTCTCTCTATATATATACATATATATATATATATATTATTTATTTTTGTGGCTACCGAATGTAAATAGTTTTAGCTGCGGACTAAAAGTGATCTTTGCCTATTTTAATTGGATAAGTAGTATGGTGAAGAAATAATCTCTTGTCACCATATGTAATTTGAATAAAAAATTTGAGTCTATAAAGATTTCTGTATTTATTTTACCATCCTCCTGTGTTATTTTCGCTGATTTTTCTTTCTTTTTTTTGGGTAAAAATAGTTACTAATAACATACTTAAATGTTAGGTTTAGTTTTTGAATTTAATTTCTTGTAGTTACGGTGAAAAAATATTTACACAATCAGATATTTATAATGTAATGACAAGTAAATTTCTATGATAATTATCAAGTAGTAACTTCATCAAAATGATAATTGACCAACTATAACATATTAAAGTATATACTGATAGCGAAAAGAAATTATATATTGTTATTATGGATAACTTTAAATCCTTTATTGTTTAGACAGAAAAAGAATAATAAAGAATTAATTCCACAAATGATCTACACTTACTATTACCTATAAATCATGTTATTAAATAACTAAATCATAATGACAGTATAAGGAATAATTAAAACTCTTTCCAAAAATTCAGATTGCGTTGATCATGTGCAGAATATATTTCCTATTTAGTAAACGTATCTTAGATGACAACTGCTTATTTATTTATCTTATGTGAAAGATGCCATCTCTCCCCAGCCCCACTTCACATGTTTTTTGACGGTGGCGGAGCCAAGATTTTTATTAAGGGGTAAAAAAAAAAGTCATCGAAAAGTTAAGGGGTATCATTATATAGTATATATACATAAATTATCGAGTTAAACAGTGTAATTTTCCGACGAAGGCGCATCGATTGACACCCTTGGGTGCATGTGGCTCCGACACTGTTTCCTAAGTCAACCATCATATAATATGTTTTTTCCTATCAGAAAATAACAAAAGCCATCTCTTTCTTTCAATCCATTTTCCAAGAAGAAGAAGAGGAGAAATGGAAGGGGAAATCCACAATTTCATAGTAGTATGGGCTGTTATCTTAGTAAGTTTATGTTATTCTCACACCATTGTCAAATTTTTTCCAAAAGGCAAATCAAGATTTCTTGCTATAATTCCCATTGTTTGCCTATTTTTCTTTCTTCCTCTTTATCTTACCTCTATTAATCTTGGTGGCACTACTTCTTTCTTCATTGCATGGCTAGCCAATTTCAAGCTTCTTCTTTTTGCTTTTGGTAAAGGCCCTTTGTCATCAACCCCACCTTCGTCACTTTCAACATTCATTCCCTTGGCTTGTTTGCCTATAAAGTTTCAAAATCCATCAATTAACAAGGTTGAAACCACCAAAAAGAGCACAAGGTCAACTTTGAATCATGTAACCAAGATTGCACTTTTAGCCATTTTGATAAGGGTGTATAGCTATAAACACTATTTGCATCCAAAAATCATTCTTTTCCTCTATTGCCTGCACATTTACTTCATGCTAGAGATCATATTGACCATGGTTAGCACCATGGTTCGTGTCGTTACTCGAGTCGAGCTCGAGCCACCCTTTGATGAGCCTTACTTGGCTAGCTCACTTCAAGATTTCTGGGGTAAGAGGTGGAACCTCATGGTAACCAATATACTTCGTCCGACCGTTTACGATCCTGTCCAGTCTATAATGTTAGACCGGATCCCGAGGAAGTGGGCCCCACTTCCTGCTGTTCTCGCGACGTTCTTCGTCTCGGGGCTAATGCATGAAGTGATTTTCTACTACATTGGAAGATTGAAGCCTAGTGGTGAAGTCATGATCTTCTTTCTCATTCATGGATTGGCTTTGGCTCTTGAGATTGTGATCAAGAAAGTGTTGAATGGCAGAATTTGGATTCCTAGAATTATCTCAGGACCATTAGCACTAGGGTTTATAATTTTCACCAGCTTTTGGTTGTTCTTTCCACCATTTTTGAGGGGTAAAGCAGAGCTTAAAGCATGTACTGAATCTCTTGCTTTCTTAGAATTCCTCAAGCATGGAAAACTAGTTAGTCCAACTAATATCACATGTCCACTCTTGTAAGATCTTGAATATAATTTTTTTTACATATTTGACCGCTCGACCAATAATATTTACAGCCCCTAGCTAATAGATGTACATTATACACAAATAATGTATATATAAATTTGTCTCTTTTCATCTTCCTGAGCGGAGGCTCTATCGGAAACAGTCTCTCTATTTCCTTGGGTTAGGAGTAAGGTCTGCGTACACACAACCCTCAGAGGCGGATCCAAGATTTAAACTCTATGGTTCAACTTTTAAGATTTTACATTGAATCCATTATATTTTTAAAGTTATGAGTTCAAAAATCTATTATTTTGCAATTTTAATGAATTTTTACACATAAATTTTTACTCTGCGTCGAAAGTTATGGGTTTAATTGAACCCATAACCACCACACTGCATCTGTCTCTGACTACCCTACTCGACTTATAAGATTTTACTGAATCGTCGTTATTGACGTTGTTGTTTGAGCGGATGACTATGGACCATGTCTAGCTAACTTTCACATGTACAATTGTTCTTCTCCTTTAATATCAAGGTTGTATAAGATATTTGCACCCAAAAAAAAAGGTTGTAAAAGATATGATATAATTAATTTGAATGCCATGTGAAATTTCCTACTGTTGAACATCTTGTACTATTAATGATATAGAATTTTAATATGCACTTTCGTAATAAAACTGATTTTGTCTTTGTCAAAAGCTAACATACAATGTATACGGACATGACAACTTTTAGTAGTGGAAACACAACAAGAATGTTGATGTCATGATCAAGGAGATCTGGTTTCTTAAATTAAATATTTAAAATTCAACTATGAGGGTGTTGTAAGCATTTTTCACTTTATTTACGCGTTTGATAAAGTTAAAAGTGTTTATAAGTCAAAAACCATAAGCTGGTCACCCACAACTTATGAATTTTTAGCTTATAAGCACTTTAAGTTTGATCAAATTTTTTACTATTTTATCCTTAAAATATTCTTTTTTTAGAACAAACTCTTACATCGATACTCAGTGCCTCATGTATTTTTTCAACCTAACCCCACCTCCCCCCACCTCTTCAAGTCTACAATTCTCATTGACTATTTAAGATAAGCTAATTCTCTATTACTTTGCATATTAGTATCATTGTAATTGTGTATTAATCTTTGAATTGTACGTAATAAATGAAGACATATCAAATTTTTGGTGTACAATGTTTGTTTCTCTTCAAATATTTTGTCCTATTTAGACTTATTTTTTACAAAGAGATTTTTATCAATTTTTTTTTTTATATTTATAATTATGAATTTTTATTACCAAGTAACGATATTTACATCTTACCTATCTATTACAAAATTTATCTAGCATATCATCCATCTGGACATGAAGCCCCAGTGTGATGATATCTAGTTCTCATTTCATCAATACATCAATCTCTACTATATACTCTAGTCTAACTAATTTCTGGATACCAGTCTAGAGAATTCATCACCTTAGCTAAGTAAGGGACCCCTGTTGCCCTTATGTGCACATCATGAATGATCTGCTTAAGCATATGAGTGGATGTCCGTCTTTTTTCCTAAAATATCACATAATTCCTCTCTTGCCAACAATAATATACTGTTGATGCTAATGTCATTCTGCAGATAACAACTCTTGCACTCGTGCCTTTAGCCTTCTTCTCCATCCATGCAATCTCTTCCTGCCAGTTGTAGTTTGTTCTTTGTATCCCTTTTCATTCCAGTAATCCCCTCCATATTTTCCCTGTGAATTCACACTTGAGGAAAATATGTTGCATTGTTTCATTCTCCTTATTGCACAAAGAGCATGCTTTCTCTATATCAACACCGCATCTTGCCAATCTATCTTTGGTTGCTAGCTTATGCTGAATAACTTTCTTCCATTATTGCTTCTTCTTCCCTTCTGTATTTCCCCTCATATCACCTCGTTTCAATTTCTTTTGCTCCCTGTATGTATGGCCAAGTTGACAGCATTTTTGGCAATATAGAGGTCTCCAGTCATATTGAACCATCTGTTTCATCACTTTCCCTTTAGGATCCGTCAGCTTGATCTTGTCTGGTAATGGTCTAGTTACATCCATCTCAATTAATAGTCTAGCATAGGAAATTCTCTCACCCACTGTGGTACAAGCATCAACATATATCGGCCTACCCAGTCCACTTCCTATCTTGCTTAAAGCTTGATTACTCCAAATGTTAAGTGGTAGATTAGGAAGTTTAACCCACAATAGTACAGTTCTAAGTACTTCTTCATTGAAATCAAAATTCTCCGACCACGGTCTCATGATAATTGGTCTATTATTCATTGTATAAGGTCTATTCATAAGTACCCTTTCCTTTTCTTCATTTGAATTTAGCAACACAATGAAATACCCATCATTGTGAAATAGAACTTTAGGTTTCTGCACACTTGCCCATTGACTAGCAATAAACCTTTCTATGGAACCAATTGCTGGTGTATTTCCCACCAATACAGAATCACAGCTTTACTTCATTTTTCACACTCCTCTACAATATCTTCCTCCATCAGTTGTATTATAACTTCACCATTAGTCATTATCGGCGGGACATAGTTGAGATTCATACCTTTTGCAGCCAACTTGTTCTCCTGAAGTAATCCTGCCCATGATCGACCCTTATCAACTATTGGAATTGTTGTCTTCACTGAAACTTCAACTTGAATAGCTACGGCAGCAGGGATGTCGTGAACGGTGGGAGGTCACAGAGAATTGACCTATTCATAGAGTGATCCTATGATCGATACAACTCCCTTTGTTCCTTGCTTGAGCTTGCATGTACTGTTCCATTGAATTGTGCCACACTCGAGCTGGTATTTTTATTTCCAGCCCTTATTTCACTAGATCTCTTGTTCTCGTTCTCCCTCACAGTCAATTTGCTGTTAGAATTAACTGGAGTTGTTGTTAGCTTCCTATACTTATCCAGATCTGGCCAATTATCCTCACTTTCGTTTTCATGCTCTGAGTCATCTTCCTGAGTTTGATCCTTTGCTTTGGCCTTTCCTTCCCCTTGCTCACTTGCTCGATTCATCACAATCTTCTGGTCTAATATTGGCGTTTTGATAGCATTCTTCCTCGGCCTTCCTCTTCCTCCCATTTTCCGGTAAGGGCGCAAGTTAGTAGTCACCTAACATGCGCTGAGAGAGAAAGTCCCTTTTTTATATATTATTAATTATTATAGCTTATGATTATATGCTTATCATAAAATAAATTATATTTATCATAAAAGTTATCTTATCTAAGCACAATTGTATTTAAAATAAAATGACAAGTAGAATATTTTGTATTTGGATCGATTTGGAATCTAAAATTTTGAAGAAATTACGCCATTATAAGTGTAAGCAGTTTTAAGGTTATTTAAGTCATTTTAACATAAAAATAGCTTATCAGCACTTTTTTATCAAATACTGCAACAACTTATTATCAATTTCAACTTGTATCCAAACACGTAACTGCTTATTTATTAAATTAGTTTCAACACTAAAAAGTATTTTTCAGCACCTAATGCTTATCAGCTATTTCAAATAAGCTAATCCAAACGGGTTCTATAAGTAATAAGTGTATCTTAGTAAACTCTAAGATAAGAAATAACTTGTTACAACATTTTATTAAATTGCTTTAAAATTCTAGATTTACCTCTCTCCACATTGCAAATTGACAATAAGTCTCTGATTAAGTGTGAAGGGATCTCATCCATCTCATCATATATCGTTCTTGAAAAATAACAATATAACAATAAGTCTTTAACTATGACCGATTATGAATTCAGAGAATCGGGAAATTTTAGTTTTCCGAAGTCTTTAACTATGGCCAAAAAGTTTTAAAATTTCCACTCATATCATTCACAACACTTCAAAAACAACCTAAAATTAAATTCATGTCCAAATACAATTCTAATTTTCAAATACCATTTTCACTTGATTCCCCCCCCCCCCCCGAAATCTTACAATTCTTATGTCCATAACCTAATCTTACAAGAATGGACATGTGATATTGGAAGGACTAACTAGTTTACCATACCTAACAAATTCTAAGAAAGCAAGAGATTCAGTACATCCTTTAACATCTGCTTTACCCCTCAATAAAGGTGGAAAGAACAACCAAAAGCTGGTCAAAATTATATATCCCAATGCTAATGGGCCTGAGATAATTCTAGGAACCAAAATTTTGTCATTCAACAATTTCTTGATCATAATTTCAAGAGTCAAAGTCACCCCATGAATGATAAAGAAGCATGTGACTTCCCAACTAGGATTTTGTCTTGATATGTAGTAAACAATCAGCTCATGCATTAGCCCGGACACGAAAAACGACGCGAGCACCGCAGGAAGTGGGGCTCACTTCCTCGGTATCATTCGGTTTCGAGGTTTCGGGTCGTCACAAAGAACATGATAAGAACAAATGCAGAATCTAAAGAGTGACATGGCAGATGAAGAACAAAATTCCGTTTGATAATCTTAATTTTTCTTGTTTTCTGACATTATAGACCGGACATGATCGTAAACGGTCGGACGGAGTATATTGGTTACCATAATGTTCCACCTCCTACCCCAGAAATCTTGAAGCGAGCTAGTCTTGTAAGGTCCCCTTTTATTATTTCTAATAGAAGAATAAATATACATATAATGATGGTTGGCTTAGGGGACATCTTGAGGTGGGATTGGAAAAGATTCACATAATTAGATTAGCTTCATCTGACATATGTCTAATGATTATGTATTTCACTTTAGGGTTATTTAAACAGAACTCGAAAACAACATCAAATCGTAAAAATAAAATTAAATCAATTAAAATTTTCGAATAGGTTTGATTTGATTTAGTTTGGTACTGAATAAAAAAATTCGAACCAAATCAACATATAAATATATAATTTTTATATATACTTTTAAGACTTTATATAGAACTTTCTTTATAAAATATCTAGAAATATTTGGGATCCTCTCAAAGGATGTGATACTTAATAGAACTATGAAGTGCATCCATTTTTATTTACTTTAAATATTGGTTGGATCATCACTTTCTTATCGAGTATCATTGAAATGCATCAATCTCTTTGTTCTTTCATATTCATATGTCAAAATCTGTTAAATTCTTATATGTTCTTCGAATATGAAATGATATTTCGAAAACTTTAAGTTAAATAGAACAAATTATTATTTAGGTTTAATGTTGATTTTGTGTGTCTGTTTAATTATTGAATTTGATTAACTTTGAAACGTACATAATGAATAATTACTGTTAGACGACTAAGAAAACATCTATCCCGTGTTATTAAAAAAAATTCTCCCATAATAATATATTAATTGATCATATGTTTGTTAGTTTTTTCTATTTTTACTAAACATATATTCAGTTATCAAAAATTTATTTATAACATTAACAAAGTAAGAATGAAATAATTTTGATGTAACAAAAAATCCGAAAACCCCAAAAAGACTGACACTACCGAACCAATCCAAACCAATACAATTGGTTTGGTTTGATATTAATAAACATCGAACTAACTCGGTCCATGTACTTGCACATGATCAAGGGATCTGCAATCCACAAAGGAGTTCTATTTTTTTTTCACAACTGACAATTCAATGTAATCAATTTTTTTTTAAAACCAGCTATATATAAATAATATTCTATGAATTAAACTTATATGCACGTTTAATAATAATTTTACACTATTAGTGTATGCTAATTTGTTGTAGCAGATGTCTTACGTTTTTATGAATTATTATTTAAGTGACCATATAATGTAAAAATTAAGTTCTTTTATAACTGTGAGTTTATAAAAATTAAACTGTATTTAAATTCAGGATTCGTGTCCATTTACAATGTACTTGAGTGTTGTTGGTCCTCCTGCGGATTCAATAAGGAATAGTCTGTTTCTGCCTTTTATTTCTTTGCAGCTTCTTCTTTGACCATAAAAGTCTCGTGAGATTAAGGGGGGTTTATGGTTCGGTTTGAGTCGATTTTTTCTAAGAAATTAAATTAAGTAAGTCGGTTTTTTAAATATTGGAACCAATTCAAACCAATTAAGTCGGCTTTTTACCGATTCAGTTTTTGTCATTTTTTGATTTTTTCGGTTATTTATCGTTTTTTTCTTAAATATAGGACATACACTACCAAACGCATATCCCGGCGACTACATTTTCAACATAACACTATCAAAACAATTTCTCTTTGAGAAATTTATCATTTACCACGATATATTGATGATAATTAAATAAATAGTGACGAATAATGTTACGCCCCGCAATATTACGTCCTGCAGTATTAAGTTACGACAGTGTTGTACCCGACAATATTACATTACGGTGATATTACGCTCCGCAGTAATAAGTTACGACGATGTTGCACCCTACAGTATTTTACATTGAATTTGTCGTAAGGTAACTAACATCAGTCCAAGGAAAAAAAATTTATTTTGGAATTATAAGGATTATGCTATTTCATAAGTGATTAGTAAATTCGTGAAAGTGAGAGGGGGAAGCAAGTCGGAGAAAATGAATTTCGTTGAACTTGACATTTTGGGATAAAATAGGGCCCGAGCTAAAATACCCGGTATTTATGGATTAGTGCCATACAAGGTACTACATGACCATAAGGTGTACAAGATATGTTAAAAGACAGTAGTATTTAATAAAGTAATTTGGGGCATTTTTCTTAAATTATGTGAATAATTGGTTAATTACCGAATAACGGGACATTACCCGATTAACAATTAAGCGGATAAAAACTTAATAATTATCCCCACCCCACGTGGCAAGAAGCCACAAAAATGGAAAATGACTAAGTAGTGATTTTTGCCAAATGGCTAATCATGAATATGACCAAGACATTACCTTCAAATCTTGGCAAATAAGACTTGTATCTAGAAAACATAGCAAGGAATTCATTAGATAAATCTATAGCAAATAAGAAATTCATTAGAAAACTTAGTAAGGTTTCAATTAAAAAACGTGAAAACCATTAAATTTCTGCCTTGAATTAACTTGGAAAGAGATTTCCTTAGCCAAATCCATTTCAAATTCCTTAGGTTAAACGACATTCTGCCTTGGATTTTAAAATCCAAGAACTTGGAACAGAAGTTGCTTCGTCCAAAATTATTTAGCCAAAGTTCGATTTGAAATTCAAAGAACAACAACACTCTTGTTTAATCCAAGCCTAGGTTCGTTCATATTTCGCAAGAAGCAGAAAGCTTCATTTTGTACAAATAAATTCTAGGAACAGGTATGTTAAGGCTATCCCTTTTTTCTTTTGGAATGATTCATACGATATGAACCGAAACGTGCAAATGCACAAATTTCATGAATGACTCTATTCATAGAAGTATTAGCGATATCTATGTTCTTGAATTTTCGTGTGTCATAAAATTTTATCATCTGTTCATGGGTCTCAGAAAGATATGAAAATTGATAAGAGTTTACTTTATGATATTACTCAAAGGCATAATGGTCTTATGAAGCCTCGAAAGATTTTATTAACGTACTTTTCATGCATTGCATTCATGTGCATTGACCCATGACCAGATGGCGTTATATACGCGTATATATGTGTGTATATATATGTATATGAGATATGGGATATGGGAAAGGTTACGGCGTTATATACGCACCACTACCTGATCAGCTGGTATATGATGATGATGTTGCC
>ML272783.1:490-15097 GCA_005239495.1 Nicotiana undulata | reverse complement strand
TCTTTAATCAGTCAGTGGTAGAGATAAATAAATAAAAATGGACCTATGGGCCTGTCTATTAAGCCAGGCCCAATAATAACAGAATACAAATGAAGGGCCTGTCTATTTTGCCAGGCCCAATAAAATAATATGAAACTACGGGCCTGTCTATTTTGCCAGGCCCAGTAAGATAATATGAAACTACGGGCCTGTCTATTAAGCCAGGCCCAATTTAAACAAGGAAATAACTAATGCAAATACATAAAAAAAAAGACAGAATACTATACTATTTTTCTTAGTTAGTTTTTTCTTTCTTCTTCATTTCTCTTTTTATTTTAATCTAATTAATTTCACACTAATTTTTTATATTTTGCTTAAATATGATTTAATTAGTTTGTTAATTATAACTAGATAACGAGATAAGTAAAAAATCCATTAACAATAATTAAACATGGCAGAAAAATAATAATAATAAAAAACGGCAGAGCTTAATTACATAAATAAATAACGCATAAAAACAGAAATTAAAAAAAAACGCAGCAGAAATATTAAAAAAAAATACAAACGCGGCAGAATAAATAAAAAATAAAAAAACGCGACAGAAAAATAAAATAAAAAAAATGGCAGAAATTAAATAAATAAAAAAAACGCGCAACAACATAAATAAATAAGAAGAAACTATGAGAAACAACACAAAAAAATACATAAATAATTAATAAACAAGTAAACTAAACGGGTCTAATCCGTGAAAAAACCCTCAAATCAAGACTCTCGTCTTGGATCTAAGATCCTTGATGGGAGATCTTGACCGGAGGATTTTTAACGGTTAGAGAGATGAACTAGGGTTTTGGCCTCTTTAGATCCAAGATCTACGGATTTTGGTTGAGTTTTGGAGGATTTGGTTGGTAGGATGAAGTAGAGGAGGAGAAGAGGAGAAGATTGATACCATTTTTTTGGATTTTGGAGATTGGCCGCCGCCGGTGGAGAATTCCGGCGGGCGGCGCCGCCGTGGAGGGGGCGGCGGCGGCGGCGGAGATGGGCGGCGACGGCGGCGGGGATGGGCGGCGACGGAAGGGAGAAGAGAGAAGTGAGAAGTCTTCTTTTTTTAGAGAGATGTGAGAGAAGTGGAAGAGTGGGGAGTTTGGAAATGAGGGGGGTGGAGGTTTTAGGACAGTTTTATATTAAAAAGTGGGTGAGTTCCGGACCGTTGGATCTACTAGAGATCAATGGTCAAGATTTAGTAGGAAGGAATGGGTTGGATCAGATTTTTAAAGGGGTTGGGCTTGGTTCATGGGTTTTTTGGGTTAAGTTTAGGATTGGGCTAGTTTAAATTGGCCCAATTTGGCCAAGACCCCATTTTCTTTGATTTTAACAACTACTTAATTAATTTCAATTAAGTTTAAACTAAAAGAAAAAATGTAGTAATTAACTTTAACTTAATAATTTTTTTTTTTATTTATAGGTCAATTGATAAATTAGTTAAGGGTAAAACAATTAATTTACTACTCCTAATCATTTAAAGGACAAATTTCACAATTTTGTCAAAAAGAAATAATTAAATCAAGAAATTAAAATTTATATCAAACAATTATATTTATTTATATGATAACTAAAGTTACGTGCTTAATCATGCCATTTTAAATTATTTATGGATTTAAATGACGGATTATGGCTACGCAATGTGAAAATAAATTCGCAAGTAACATTAAAACTCAACAAAAATCAGTAAAACTAATTAATTTAGCGAGATTTTGTAGGATTATACGATAGATAAAAATCACGTGCTCACAATTATGACATGTAACAAAACCGCTGAGTGCAATGATTTGAATTACGAGGAATATGACGAGAGTATGATGCTAGACAATCTCTCGCAAGAGATGGAATAGCTAGAGAGTCAGAAGAAACCCAACCTCGAAGAAATGGAAATAGTCAATCTTGGAAGCGAGACGTGAAAGAATTAGGAATCAACATTCACCTAGAAGTCGAGCAAAAGGAAAAGATGATTGAGCTCCTCCGACAGCACGTCGACGTGTTCGCATGGTCCTATGATGACATGCCGGGATTAAGCATCGATATTGTCTCGCATCGACTACCCGCTGACCCTACCAGACCTCCGATCAAGCAGAAGCCTAGGAAGTTCAAACCTGATTTAAGTCCGAGGATAAAAGAAGAGGTAACCAAATTAATAGAAGCAAAAATGGTGAGGGTCACCAACTATCCAAGCTGGTTGGCCAACATCGTCCTAGTGCCCAAAAGGATGGAAAGATCAGAATATGTGTGATTACCCGGATCTTAACAAAGCTATTCCAAATGACAATTTCCCCTTGCAAAATATCCACATTCATCGACAACTGTGCAATGAAGTTGTTTGTGGATTGTTTCACTGGATATCATCAAGCTCGACCCACTCAAGTACATTTTTCAGAAGCCAATGCCTACAAGAAAGCTAGCTAAATGGAAAATTCTCCTCAGCGAATTTGACATTGTGTACATAACGCAAAAGGCTATCAAAGGAAAGCTTTATTCGACCACCTCACCGAGAATCCAGTGGATAGGGATTATGAACCACTTACCACGTATTTCCTCGATGAAGAAGTACTATTTGCCAAGGAAGATACTGAAGAAGTATACCCTAGGTGGAGAATGTTTTTCGATGGATCATCAAACTTCAAAGGTGTCAGGATTGGGGCAGTCTATTTGGAGCTTTCTTAGCTTGACCAATTATTATCGTCGCTTCTTTGAGGATTTCTCGTCTATTAAATCGCCTTTGTCCAAATTGACCCAGAAGGGTGCTCCTTTTTGGTGGTCGGATGAGTGTGAGGAGAGCTATCAGAAGCTCAAGACGGCCTTGACCACAACTCCAATTCTAGTTTTGCCCTCAGCGTCAGGCTCTTATATAGTGTATTGTGATGCTTCTCAAATTGGTATTGGGTGTGTCTTGATGCAGGGGGTAGAGTGATTTCTTATGCTTCGCGTCAGTTGAAGCCTCATGAGAAGAACTACCTTATCCATGATTTGGGGCTGGCAACCATCGTTCATGCATTGAAGATTTGGAGGCACTATCTCTATGTTGTGTATTGTGAGGTATTTAAAGATCATCGGAGTCTCCAACACTTGTTCTAACAAAAGGATCTAATTTAGAGGTAGCGGAGATGGTTGGAACTGCTAAAAGACTGATACCACTATTTTGTATCATCTCAGGAAAGCAAATATGGTGGCCGATGCCTTGAGTAGAAAGGCAGTGAGTATGGTTAGCCTTTCATTCATTCTTGTTGGTGAGAGAGCTCTTGCAGTTGATGTCCAGGCCTTGGCCAACTAGTTCGTGAGATTAGATATTTCAGAGCCCAGCCAAGTTCTAGCTTGTATAGTTTCTCGATATTCCTTATTTGACCGCATTAGAGAGTAGCAATATGACAATCCCCATTTGTTTGTCCTTAAGGACACGGTTCAGCAGAGTGATGCCAAGGATGTTACTATTGGGGATGATGGGGTGTTGAGGATGCGGGATTGGATTTGTGTGCCTAATGTAGATGTGCTATGTGAGTTGATTATTGAGGATCCCCACAGCTCGCGGTACTCCATTCATCTGGGTATCGCGAAGATGTAACAAAACTTGAGGCAGCACTACTGGTGGAGGAGGATGAAGAAGGATATAGTGGGGTTTGTAGCTTGATGCCTAAACTGTCAGCAGGTAAAGTATGAGCATCAGTGACCAGGTGGATTACTTTAGAGGCTTGAGATTCTGGAGTGGAAATGAGAGCGTATCACCATGGATTTTGTAGTTCGACTCCCCCGAACTTCAAGGAAGTTTGATGCTACTTGGTTGATTGTAGATCGGTTGACTAAGTCTGCACACTTCATTCCAGTTGGGACTACTTATTCTTCGAAGAGGTTGGGTGAGATCTACATCCGCGAGACTTCTCGCCTTCACGTTGTGCTGGTGTCCATCATTTTGGATCGGGGAAAGTAGTTTACATCGCAGTTTTGGAGGGACGTGCAGCGAGTGTTGGGCACACAGGTTGAGTTGAGTACAACATTTCACCCTCGGACATACGGGCAGTCCGAGCGCACTATTCAGATATTGGAGTGCATGTTACACGCTTGTGTCATAGATTTCAGGGGTTCTTGGGATTAGTTTCTGCCGCTCACAGAGTTTGTCTACAACAATAGCTACCAATCGAGCAATTATATGGCTCTGTATGAGGCTTTGTATTGGAGATAGTGTTGGTCTCCGGTGGGATGGTTTGAGCCTGGTGAGGCTAGGCTATTGGGTACTGACTTGGTTCAAGATGCTTTAGACAAGGTTAAATTGATTCAGGATCGGCTTCGCACAGCGCAGTCTAGACGAAAGAGTTATGCCGATCAGAAGGTTTGTGATGTTGCTTACATGGTTGGGGAGAAGGTACTACTCAAGGTTTTGCCCATGAAGGGTGTTATGAGGTTTGGGAAGAAGGTCAAGTTAAGACCTCGGTATATTGGGCCGTTTAAGGTGCTTCAGAGGATCGGAGGGGTGGCTTACAAGCTTGCCTTTCCATCTAGTCTGTCGAGTGTGCATCCAGTATTTCATGCTTGTATGCTCCGAAAGTATGTCGATGATCCGTCTCATGTTTTAGATTTCAGTACGGTTCAAATGGATGGTGATTTGACTTATGATGTGGAGCCGGTGGCCATTTTGAGTCGGCAAGTTAGAAAGTTGAGGTCAAAGGACATAGCTTCAGTGAAGGTGCAGTGGAGACGTCATCTAGTTGAGGAGGCTACTTGGGAGACTGAGTGGGAGATCCGAAGCAAATATCCATGGTTGTTTGAGACTTTAGGTACATTTATAGACCCGTTCGAGGACGTACGTTTGTTTAAGAGGAGAAAGGTGTAACGACCCAGCCGAACATTTTGAGAGTTGTAGCCCCGTTTCTCCATTTATTGCTCATTTTATGCTTAATAGTTGCAATGAGACTTACCGTGGTAGTTGGTTCAGTTTCGGGGATTGTTCTGAATGTGTTGAGACACTTAGTCTCAAGGTTGGGAGCTTCAGTTGAAAAGGGTGATCGGATGTTGACTTATGTGTGAACCACTCCGGAATGGAGTTTTGATGATTCCGTTAGCTCAATTGGGTGATTTCAGACTTAGGAGTTTTTTCGGATAGCGATTTGGAGGTCACTTAGTTGAATTAGGCTTGAAATGGCGAAAGTTGGAAATTTAGAAGTGTTTCCGAGAGTTGACTTTGTGGTTACCAGGCTCGGATTGTGGTTCCGGAAGTTGGAGTAGGTCCGCTGTGTCATTTTATGATTTGTGCCCAAAAATTTGAGGTCAGTCATACTTGATTTGATAGGTTTCGGCATCAATTTTAGAAGTTAGAATTCCTTAAACATTAGGCTTGAATTGGGGTGTGATTCGTGTTTTTGATGTTATTTGATGTGATTTGAGGGCTCGACTAAGTTTGTATCGTGTTTTAGGACTTGTTGGTGTGTTTTGTTTAGGTCTCGGGTGAAGTTCGGATGGTTATCGGATCGAAAATGGGACTTAGAGCATTGCTGAAGCTGGGAGTCTTCTAGAGTGATTGCACCTGCGGGGGATTGGTCGTAGGTGCGATGCCGTAGGTGCATCTGATGTAGCGGAGATGCGGCCTGGAGAGGATTGTGTAGTGGTTGCAGGTGCGACGGTATTTCCGCAGCTGCGTGGTTGCAAATGCAGCGAACGGAGCGCAGAAGCGGAATTTGATTAGGGGACTGTGGAGCACAGATGCAGAGGAGTTCCGCAGGTGTGGATTCACACCTGCGCGTGTGTGATCGCAAAAGCGAAGGTAGTGGTGTCTTTGGGAAAATCGCAGAAGCAGGAGATTTCTCGAACCTAGGAGACCACATATGCGACTAAATGAGTCGCAGGTGCAAAAGCACTGGGCAGAGTATTAAATCGAGGGTTTCGTGATTTTCATTATTTTTTAAATTTCAAGCTCGGGCTTGGGCAATATTTGAGAGAGATTGCAAAGGGATTCTTGAGGTAAGTCACTTGTGGTCATTTTTAATCAATAATCTTGTTTCCCCATTGAATTTCCCACCTAGTTTGTGTGTTTTTGAGGTGGAATTTGGGAGTTTGAGGCTAGGGATTTGGGTTACAATTTGGTGCTGGATTTTGATAAATTTGGTATGGTTAGACCCGTGGTTGACTGGACTTTCGGATTTTGTGACTCTTATTGGATTCCGAGACGTGGGCCCATTGACTTCTGAATCTACTTTTCGACTTTTTAAAGCAAATATACCACTAGGCAGGCTGCCTAGTGGCTAATATATAAATAAAATCCCAAAATGGGTCCAAAGCTTACAAGATGTCCAAACCAAAATAGAAGTTGCATGAAGCTACTAGCTACTAAAAAGATAGAAAAGCTAAAATCTAATGAACTAGCTATTATAACATAATAAGCTGAGTGCTTCCTTCTCCTGTTAGTGTATGTGAATCCAATTGCCAGTGAAAAATACTAAGCAACACCTATCAAGCTCTCACTAGGCACCATGGTATACTGTCCATAGGCTAAAATGAATTCCAAACATCTCCACCACAGAGTTGAAGCCAACATAGTCTTCCAAGTGTAGCATCTATATGATCTCCATATGCAGTGAACTGAGTTTGTCCAATTATTATTCATGTGATCACTCATCAAACTAAACATTTAGAAGAGCCTAGCTTTAGGCAGGCTTTGCAAGGCAAACGCCAGGCTTGACCTGACTTTAGGCAGGCTTTGCAAGGCTAAAGCCAGGCTTGGGCTGGCTTTAGGCAGGCTTTGCAAGGAAAAATCCAGGCTTGAGCTGGATTAAGGAAGGCTTTGCAAGGCAAAAGCCATGCATGATCTGGCTTTAGGCAGGCTTTGCAAGGCAAAAACCAGGCATGAGCTGGCTTTAGGCAGGCTTTGCAAGGCAAAAACCAGGCATGAGCTGGCTTTAAGCAGGCTTTGCAAGGCAAAAGCCAGGCTTCATAATTGTGCCTTTTTTTGTTCTTGTAAGCTCAGATCTTTCCATGCTAGAACCTTTAGTATAGACATCATTCTAAACATTGCTAAAACCATCCTCAGATTGAGCATGAAAGCATGCTAATACCACTGAGAAATGATTCAACAATCTCCAGAAATACCACATGACAGGTTCATCGTTTTCCTTAGTATTTGGCCATATCAGAAGTAGTATAAATTCTACCATCCAACACCTGCTTATCGCATTGTTCCTGTACACTATCAAATCACCCCAGAATGAGGCATGTGACCATGCTAATACCACTGGAAAGTACCTTAATAACATACAGAATGAGACAAAGAAACATGCAGGTTTGTGTAGAGTCCAATCTTGTGAAGCCATCAGTCTAGGGTTATTCTCTTTGCTATCCTTACTCTAAGTGTTTGAGATTTGTCTAGATTGATCAACCTCCTCCCTGCACTGGGCAGTTTAGAGAACGAATGAACCTCAGATGTACCTGCAAAAGAAAACACAATGTTTCTTTGTCTTTTTGACTTCTTGACTTTTGATTAATAACTTAGCATTTTTATATGGAATTGATTCCTATAGCTTGAGTGGATCGTATAAAATTGTTTGTGGCTAGATTCGAGGCATTCAAAGGCCGTTTCACGATGCAAGGGCTTGTTGGAGTAGAGTTTTGCACAGTTTGAGGTAAGTAATATTTCCAAACTTGGTTCTAAGGGTATGAAACCCTAAATTACGTGTTGTGTCTTTGGTGTTGAGTTTAACGCGCATGCTACGTGATGGGCGTGTGGGCGTGCACTGTAGGAATTGTGACTTGGTTGTTTCCATGGAACAGTATATTTGAATAATCTTGTTGTTAACAATATTTTCACCATGTGCTAGAAATCATGCTTAGGCTACATGTTGGTACTATTGGGACCCATATAGGTCGTGTTACATGTTGAATTATTTGTTTAATTTGCTCTTTTGTACTCAATCACAACTATTATTTGCATATCATATCGCAGTCTTTGTTGTCCTTTATTGATACATATCATCATTGTTTGGGCTGATTATCATGATTTTTGTGAGCCCGAGAGACTAGAGAGATTAATGAATGAGTGAGGCTGAGGGTCTATTGTGAGTGATATTTATGGGATAAGGCTACAACCCACAACAAGCTTTATTGACTCATGCAAGGATTTGGCTTATTATAGTGCTTGGGATGGATAGGCCCCTCCGGAGTCTGCACATCCACAACGGGTGTAGTTGCTAGCAATTATTTACATCCGGGCTGGATTGGCCCTGGCTTATTTGCATTTTGGGTTGGATCTACCATGTTCTCTGTTGAGATTTTTACAAAACCTGAAAGCATGTCTAAATTCTTTTGATGTTACTTGTAGATTATGAATTTATGAGATATCACTGTCATATTTTTATTCTGTAACTTTCCGTACTCTTAATGATGTGTGTGGACTGTAATACTCAGACCTATCACTACTTTTAGTCCAAAGGTTTATTTGTTAGTTATTGAGTTGGTTGTACTCACGCTACACCCTACACCTTGTTGCAGATCTAGGTGTTCTGTCCACGGCGGTTACCGAGTCAAGGCCTGTGGATGGCGAAGCAGCTACCTCAATGATCTCCGAATGTCTGAACTCTGTGAATCCTTCCCTATCTTTCAGTTTATTTATTCACTTCTACTTTCCAGACACTGTACCAGACTTTGTCATTATGTTGATGCTTATGTACTTAGTGACACCTTGGGTTTTGGGAAAACGTATGTATTGATTTATGATATTCTTCCCCGTATTATGAGATTATTTATTCATTTAAAGTGTTTTAGTATATTTCAAAATTGAAAGTGTTGGAAACATTTAAGTAGTCGGCTTGTCTAGTATCATGATACGCGCTATCACGACAGGTTGGGTTTTGGATCGTGACATAATGCTTTTGATTGGTACACTAACCTCAAAGCTGGATCTATTGATAGTTGGGATCAACTGGAGCAAGAGTTTCTCAACTTCTTTTATAGCACAAGGCGTACTATGACATGGTGGAACTTAGGAACACTCGACAATGAAAAGATGAACCAGTTAACGACTTTATCAATCGATAGAGGAATGCAAGCCTCAACTGCAAAGACATGCTAAGCGAAGCTTGTAGCATAGAGATGTGCATCCAACGACTGCATTGGGGACTTCATTACATCTTGCAAGGAATTAAGCCCAGGACATTTGAAGAACTTTTCACTCATGCTCATGATATGGAGTTGAGAATGGCCACCGTGGGCAATGAAGGGTTGTCTGTTTATGAATCTCGCAAGGGAAGGGACAAGCAAGAAGTCAAGAAATGGAGCAAGTTCGTACCAAAAAATTAAAGCAAAAAATCCATGAACGTCAATGCCTTTCATGTGAAGTTTACTATGAAGGTGAGCAAGAAACAAGGTATGAAAATAACTTCCTCTCAAGACAATGCAAATGACTCTCAAAGAGATGAAAGAAAAAGAGTACCCATTTCTAGATTCCGACATGCTTGTGATATTTGAAGAACTGAGATTCCGGAGATGAAGCGGCCAAATGAAGTTGGAAAAATCAATGACCCAAATTATTGCAAATACCATCAATTTGTAGGTCAACCTCTTGAGAAGTGCTTTGTCTTTAAGGACAAACTTATGGATTTGGCTCGTCAAAAGAAGATCTGACTTGAAGATGAAAAAGCGAGCACAAACCATGTGTCTATTTCCTTTGGCTCATTCAATCCAATTGAGATATGCACCTGTGAAGGGAATAAAGATGAAGAATTGTTGGAGATGACAAATTCTAAGTTGATCAACCTAATGAAGAAGGTTCGACCCTGATGACTCGTTGAAGACGCCGTAAACTGAGCCCAAAAAAAGATCAACTAAACAACCTGTAAGGAATAAGATGGAAAGAAGACCGAAGAAGAAACACATGGTTAATCGCCCAAAGATGATTAGGATAGAGACACACCATCACCAAAAGAAACACCACCCGGAGACTTTGGGAGAATTCTTGTCGAGTTGGTTTCGCGTGAAGAATTTTGATGACGCTGGCAAGGCCTTGAGTCCCCCTTCCAAGATAATGGTGAAAAGAAGAAGACGAAAATAATGAAGCCACATCAACACCGTCCCCATCACAGTCTAAAAGGCTTATTGAGTCCCCCTTCAAAGAAGTAAATGTTTATAATGCAAAAATCACCTTCATTGAAGACGATCTCCTACTTGGTGAGATACCACACAATCGCCCTTATGGTGGGTTATATGCTCGAGCGGAGGATAAATAGAATCTTGATAGACGACGGATCTGGAGTTGAAATTCTTCCTATTTGCACAATGAAACAACGTGACATCTCAATCGAAATTTTTTTTTATAGTCATCTGATAATTCAAGGATTCAATCAAGGGGACAAAGGGCTATATGTTCTATCAAATTGGAAAACACCATGGGAGATATGAAATCAAGTGCATGTATGCATGTGATAGACACAAAAGCTTCATATTATTTGTTGCTTGGTAAGCCGTCGATAGATGAGAACAAAGTTATTCCATCAACTTACAACCAATGTTTGAAGTATAATAAAGATGGAGTCGAAAAGAAGATAGTTGCTGACGATTAGCTGTTGGTTGAAGCCAAGGCATACTTCGTTGATGCAAAGTTCTACTTGAAGAACTACATCGTGAAAGGAGTAAAGGTTGATGACATCACGAAGGCCAAAAGTGATAATTTCTCGTCCAAAAGGGTTGAAGTAGCTTCTGGTTAAGATAGGTTACAACAATGATGGTGACCCCAAAGAAGACAAAGATGACAAGGACACTCCCCCGGAACTAGAAGAAGGAATTAAACTTGATGCATTGAAAGAAGTCGACCTTGTCATTGAGGAAGACTCTAAGCCCACATATATAAGTGTAGTAATAACCGCAGATGAAGAAAGCACTTATGTGGAGTTACTCAAAGAATGCACTTATGTGGAGCTACAAAGAGATGCCTGGTTTAGATCCTAAAGTAGCAGTCCATCATGTCGCGGTCAAGAAAGGAGCTCGTCCTATTAATCAAGCCCAAAGATGCTTAAGGACATGATTGATCCCATCACTCGAAGCAGAGGTCAACAAACTCATTGAAGTTGGTTCATTCGGGAGGTTAAATATCCTACATGGATTTCAAGCATTGTTCATGAGAAATGAAGAATGGCCAAATTCGAGTTTGTGTCGATTTTAGGGAACTCAATAATGCATGCCCCAAGGATGAATTTTTGATCCCTATCCTAGAGCTTATGATTGATTTCACCACCGGATACGAGGCAATATCTTTCATTGATAGATCATCTGGCTACAATCAAATACGTATGGCACTGAAAGACGAAGAGCTTACTGCATTTCACACTACTAAAAGCATTTATTACTACAAAGTAATGTCTTTCGGCTTGAAGAATGCTGGTGCCACATATCAAAAGGCAATGCAGAATATCTTTGATAACATTCTCCACAAGAATGTAGAATGTTATGTGGATGATATAGTGGTGAAATCAAGAAAAAAGAGGAGACCAATTGCAAGATTTAAGAATGGTCTTTGAACAACTCCGGAGATATCAACTTAGAATGAACCCCTTAAAATGTTCCCTTGGATTTACTTTTATAAAATTCCTTGGTTTCATTGTTTTACATTGAGGGATTGAGATAGATCAAGCCAAAGTTTATGCAATCTTGAAGATTCCCGAGCCTAGAAATATATATGAACAAAAAAGTCTACAAGGAAAATTGGCGTATCTTAGAAGATTCATCTCAAATATAGTGGGGAAGTGCCAACCTCTTAGCCGTCTTATGAAGAAGGGTGTACCTTTTGAATCGCACCAAGCTTGTAGCAATGCATTCCAAAGTATCAAATCCTACTTAATGAAACCTCCGGTTCCGGGAGCCCCTATACTTGAAAAATAACTGATTCTATATATTGCGGCATAAGAAAGGTCGGTTGGAGCCCTTTAGGCAAAAAAAATGGTGAAAGTAAAGAAAATTCCCTCTACTACTTGAGTAGGATGATGTCCCCAAATGAGCTGAAGTGTTCTCCAAGCGAAAAGTTGTGTCTAGCATTAGTTTTCGCAATTCAAAAGCTAAAGCACTACTTTCAAGCTCATGTCATCTGACTCATCTCAAGGGCGAACCCAATCAAGTTTGTTATGTCAAAACCCATCCTTAATGATCGATTAGCAAGGTGGTACCTCCAATTTCAATAATCCAGGATTGTGTACATCCCACAAAAAGCCATGAAAGAACAAGCATTGGCAGACTCCTTGGCAGATCATCTTGTACAGGGTACAATCAATTTATATTAAATTCTCTAATGATTACATGACATATGGAACCGGAGGAGGACGAAAGATGAAGTGAGTGGAAACCAAGCCGAGGACAACAACTTCAGTTGGCACCAGGTAGATCCCGAAGGGAACATAGTCAACGGAAGCAAACGAATGGTTGTCACGACATGACATTTAATGAAGAATATTTCCCATTATTAAATATACAGCTGTTGTAGAGAATTTCGACATTCATGTCCTGCCGTTACATATTCATCAATGGCCCCCATTGTCATTTGAGGGGCTTGGTCCTAGAACCTTGTTTCCTTATAAATAATGACTTCAACAACCATTGTAACACATGAAATCTCTGGCTAAACTTATGCTACACATTATTTGATAGCTCAACGGACAAGCATAAAGCTTTAGAAGCACCAAGAAGGCCATTCACAAGGTCTCAAGCTAAGGAGAAGCAAGACAAGGTTGTTGGGCTTCAATGGGAGATCAAGAAGGCACTAATGGTGGAAGAACAACTCAAGAATTATGGAGATGATTTAGCTAAGTGCTACACTCATTTCATGGTCCAAGTCCAAATCCAAGAGGAGGTAGATTGGGGTCCAAGCACCAGTCAAAGAGGGCCTAAATTAGGCGTCTAAATCACCATAAATCAGCTCAAGGAGGGGCGGCCAAGACATAGGACAAGGAGTTAAAGTTCCTTATTTTATTTCCTAGTTTGTTAGGACATATTTGATGCTTTCCTAGGTAGTTAAGGTTTTGTTTTTATTTTCCTAAGATTATTGGAATTACTTTCCAAGATTGACTTGGTTTTTATTTCCTAGAGTTTTACCTTTTCCTATGGTAGTTGGACTTGTTGTCCAAAGTAGTTTAGGACTTTATTTCCTTAATTTTTAGGTAGAATTTCGTGACCCCCTCCCTATATAAAGGGGTATCTTCTTGCTTTTAGACTCAGACTATTATCAATAAAAATTGTGAGTTTTTTCTTGCACTCTTGTGTGTGGTTATTCTTGGATTTATTCTTCAACCTTCAAGACTCGACTTAAGGTGGTAAGATTAAATTCTTTCGAAATCTTAGATCACTTCTAGGTATTCAAGAAAGGTGATAAGTTTAGGCTTATTGTTGTTCTTGTTATTCTAAAGGGTCGGGTTTCACAATCTATCTCTTGTTCTTTAATCTCTACCAAAGGCGATTAGTTCTTCGTTAGCTAATTGTTGTTGTTAGGATTCAACTTCAAGAATAGACTTCTTGAATCTATCCTTAATTTTCCATCTTTTTTGTTTCTTTATTTTTTTTTTGTTTCCGCACGTTTCTTGATTTTTTTCTGTAGTAATTATTCGACCCCTATCGTATTGTTATCATTATTCTCAAGCTAAATAATACTTTTTTTTGTCTAATATTGTTCTTATCGCTGTCCTCGGAAGTCCTGCTCCCAAAACAAGGCTACGTGCTGTTTATTTCAATTTCAACGCTAAGTTTTATACTTTTATTTAATTTATTTATCATTTTGTGGATCAAATTAGTTCGCTTGTCTATAAACCACAAAAAAAATCAACTGCACCGTTTTACGGATAAACAATTTGGAGCCCACCATGGGGCCTAGGCAGCTACATAATTGAGTTGATCCTTGCATCTATTACTAACTTGTTTGATTCTTTGTTTCATAGAATTTTTTTTAAAAAGGGCAGTTATCGATGTCAACATCGCACACAACGTTGAGGCACAAGAAAATCTTCCTCGACACGAGGATTCGATCAGTGACACCCACAAAGAGAGGGATGTAGCAACTTCGATCTATGGCAGGTAGTATCCTCGACATGTGCGGGAAATGACTCCTGATGACGTTGAGGACGCGCATGTTGCGGAAATGGCGAGGATCTTGTGAGAGCAGCAAAAGGCCATCATGGGTCACCTATCAAGGAAAGATTAGGCAATGATAGAACTGAAGCAGGAATTGTCAGGTGCTTCTAACAACGCGAATGGAAGAGGCCATATTCCTCCCGAAGCTCCCACAAATCAAAAAGCGCAAAAAGCTGATATCAACACCCCGAGGGGTGAGGTCGGCTTCGACGGAGCCGGGGGGGGGGGGTTAGCAACGGATCTGGTAACGACAATGACAATAATCAATTCATAACTGGGTTCATGAGGGAAATAAATGAGCAGATAGAGGGGAATGATAGCATCCTAGGAAGCTCAAATCTATTCAAGGACAAGAATGAAGCTTTGGAACCTCAAAGAGGGCCTTTAACAAGATGTCAAGCTAAAGTGTTGCCAAACAAGGTCATTAGACATCAAGTGCAAGTAAAGAAGTTGTTAATTGGGATGACAGAGCCCAAGGACAAAAGATATGAATTGGGT
>ML272781.1:409-15498 GCA_005239495.1 Nicotiana undulata | reverse complement strand
CCCGGACACCAAACGGGGCTAAAAACCAGCTAAAATAGCTGCTGGTGCACCTGTTTCTGGTGTAACATAGGTGCGGTTGCCCAGTCGCAAGTGCGGGACCGCTCCTGCGGTCACAAGCATCGCAGGTGCGACCCCAGGTGAGGTCCCCCATTCTCGCAGGAGCGGACAAAGGTCCACAAGTGCGGTAATCCCTCCGCAGGTGCGACCCCAGCCCCACTCGTCCAGTTCCGCAGGTGCGAGCCCCAGCTCGCAGGAGCGAGACCGCAGGTGCGGTTCTCGAGCCGCAGGTGCGGAATCCCTGTAGGCCAGGCATTATATATTCTTCAAAACTCGGGATTTCACCCCTCTCATTCATTTTCCACCACCATTAGAGACTTGGGAGCTTGGGAAGTACACACCACGACCTAGCTACTGTTAAGGTACGTTAGTTCCTTCCTAATACTAGTTTCATGCATGAATTATTAATGGGATTACCTACTAAATTGATGGAAAATCAAGAATTGGGTAGTAAATTTAGGGTTTTTGAGAAACTTTGCGTATTGTCCATTTAATTCTATAAATTCAAGTGAAAACTTTATATTAATGATCCTTAGGCTATGGGTGAGTGATTCCTTCGAGAATTTTCGGGATTCGAGCGTGAGGGCCCGGGGTCGAATTTTGGTATTTTTGGAAGGATGATAGAAAATGTATAATTAGGCTTTGGAATTGGTTTATTGAGTGATTATTGATGTTAATAAATCAATTATGTCTAGATATTATCGATTCGAAGTTGGATTCGAGAGGAAAGGCTGTGATTGAGGCTTGACTTGCATTTTGGAGCTGAGGTAAGTGTTTGGCCTAACCCTAGCTTGAGGGAATAGGTATAGAGTCTTATTTGCTATGTGTAATTCATGTCCAACGTATAGGTGAGGTGACGAGTACCTATATGTTGCGGTCAAGCATGCCCGTGAGTCAATTGTGATGAATTATACCGTGTTCTTGATATTCTCTGTATTATGAATAATTGGCGATTTAGAAGTGATACGTTGATGTTGTTTCATGACGTGGGGAATTATTGATTAATTGTTCAGTTGAAGCTCTTACTGTTGAAATTACACTTCTGCGCGAGTTTGGTTATAGCTGAGTCCCTTGCCGGGACGATAGAATTTTATTGAGTATTTCTGTACACTTGAGATTTCTTATTGTTAGTTTTCAAATTATACTGTTGTTTTATAATATTTATCGCACGATGGGACATGCCGTGCCTAGTGTTTATTATTTATTGCACGAGGGGACATTCCGTGCCGATTGTGTGTTATTTATTGCACGAGGGGACATTCCGTGCCGAGTGTTTATTATTTATCACACGAGGGGACATGCCGTGCCGATTGTTTATTATTTATCGCACGAGGGGACATGCCGTGCTGATTATTTATTATTTATTGCATGAGGGGACATGTCGTGCCGAGTGTTTATTATTTATTGCACGAGGGGATTTTCCATGCCGATTGTGTGTTATTTATTGCACGAGGGGACATTCCGTGCCGAGTGTTTATTATTTATACACGAAGGGACATTCCGTGTCGAGTGATTTTACTATTTACGCACGAGGGGACATTCTGTGCCGAGTGATTGTGAGATCATACACGAGGAGACATGTCGTGCCTTTTGTTGTTCATTATCTGTTCTGAGACGTTAAATTCCTGCCTTTACTTTACATTTCAGTTATTACCCTGTTCTACTATGCTAGTCTTTGTTGTCCCTTTCATCCCCATCATGTTCTCCCCGTATATGTAATTGCTTGTTATTTCCGTCAATATTTTCCTGTTATTATATAGAATTGCACAGGTATATATATGGGTGTCGGTCCTAGCCTCGTCACTACTTCGCCGAGGTTAGACTCGGCACTTACTCAATACATGGGATCGGTTGTACTGATGCTACACCTGCACTTCTTTATGTTGTGCAGACTACGCAGCCGGACCCAGTGGACACTGACGGAGGGAGCATTCCTTCAGTCCATTCAGGAGACATCGAGGTAGACCTGCAACCGTTCGTGGGCCTTGGCGTCACCTTCTACCCTTCTCTTTCAGTTCTGTCTTATTCTATAGTTTCTAAGATAGTATTATGTACTTATTTTTCAGACTATAGTATTTAGTAATCTCATAGACAGTTCGTGACACCAGTTCTGGGTGATATTTACGGGATTTGTTTCGGAGCTTGTTATATAATTTGAAATCAGTTGACTTTCATATTGTTAATCACAGTTGTCGTAATTATCTTGTTCATTTTAGCTGTTAATGGGTTTGTTTGTTCAAAACGTTGGCTTGTCTAGCGGGTGCAACGTTAGACGCCATCACGACCTGTAGGTGGGATTTCGGGTCGTGACAACTGAGTTCTTCGCTCGGTACTTTGTTGAACTTACGAATATTTCTATATCTTATTTCATAGACCTAGTTATCCATCCATATGACTTTACTACATCTAGAAAGGTCATACTATACCATAACTCTTACTTTGATTTACCGTTACTGAGGTATGATACCAAACTCCAGGTTACTCTCGTTTCTTGTGAGCATGTGATTTTTACCCCACCAAGAGTCGCTGCCAGAATTCACCTACGGCGGCGGCGGAGCCCCAAATACACCCAAACTTACCCCATACACTCCCCTTCACCTCCTAAACCCCACTATACCAACTAATGATCCAAAAACACCCACAAAAATCCCTAGATCTTACATCTAAAAACCCAGAAACCCGAGCACCACCGCTGGAAATCGCCTATGGTGGCGGTAGATCCCTAAACCTACCCAAAACCTTACCTTATAACCCTATTATTCCCATAGATCCCAAAAATACCCCATTAAAAACTCTAGATCTTAGATCTGAGTTTTTCCAAACCCTAAGTCAGCTCCCCACTTTTTTATTCCACATATTTCGTCTAAAAATCCTCCTGGCAAGATTTACCATCCGGGATCTCATACCCATACGGGTGTCTTGGCAAGAAGGTTTTTACCAACTAGATCCCTATGCCAAAACAACTTTGTTAGGTATATGTAACAACCCGGACGGTCGTTCCGAGAGTCTTAGCCTCGTTTCCTCCCAAATCTGCTTCCATATATGTTGTCAACTATATTATGTTAATTTGGGTTGGTTGGCTTAGGTTCGGAGTGATTTTTGGAGTGGAATGAGACACTTAGTCTCTCAAATTGGTATTTAGTTGGAGAAGTCAACCGAAAGTTGACTTATGAGTAAACGATATCAGAGGGTTTTTATGATTCAGATAGCTTCGTTACGTGATTTAGAACTTAGGAGTGTATTTGGAATATTATTCGGAGGTCCGTGGTAGAATTAGGCTTGAATTGGCGAAATTGGATATTTAGCAGATTTCCGGTTAGTAGTGGAAAATTAGATATCGGGGTTGGAATGGAATTTCAGAAGTTGGAATAGGTCTGTAGTGTCATTCGTGATGTGTGTGAAAACATTTCAGGCCATTCCGACATGGTTTGGTTGGTTTCGGCATCGTTGGCGAATTTTGGAAGTCTAGAAATCCTTAGGCTTGAATTCAGGGTTAATTCGGTGTTTTGGTGTTGTTCTGGGTGTTCCGAAGGTTCGACTATGTTTGTATAGGGATATGTGACCTATTGGTGTAATTGGTTGAGGTCCCAAGGGCCTCGGGTTGATTTCGGATGGTGAGCAGAGAGTTTGAACTTGGAGAAATGCAGCTGGTGCTGCTATAGTGTGGCCACACTTGCGGATTGGGAACCGTAGGTACGAGCACCGCAGGTGCGGAGTGTTGTCGCTGGTGCAGTGTGATGACCCAAAAGGTCATCTTATGTAAATTTAATTATGACTGTGTTTCGAGGCCCCGAAAGCCTCCGTCAATCTCACCTCGATGTGCATGTGCAGCCCGGGAGCGTAGCCGGGAAGCCTTTATGTGGAAACTTGATAAAGAGTTGAATTTATGATAATTAATTAAATAAAGTTGGCTTTGGTCAACATTTTTGGTAAACGGCCCCGGATCCGTGATCTGACGGTCCCGGAAGGTCCGTAGAAAAATATGGGACTTGGGCGTATTCCCGAAATCAAATTTCGAGGACCCAAGTCCGAGAAATGAATTTTTAAAGAAAATTGTTTTCTGAAAATAATAAAGGCTTATGAAAATGAACCTTGATGTGAAACTTGTGATGTCGGGCCCGTATTATGGGTCCTGAGCCCGAAACAAGTTCAATATATGTTATTTACGTTATATGTGAAATTTGGCAAGAAACATACTTGATTTGACGAGTTTCGGATCAAAATGGGAAATTTAGAGTTAGTAAAGTTTTGAGAATTTTCATAG
Source organism: Nicotiana undulata (assembly GCA_005239495.1). Taxonomy (NCBI): domain Eukaryota; kingdom Viridiplantae; phylum Streptophyta; class Magnoliopsida; order Solanales; family Solanaceae; genus Nicotiana; species Nicotiana undulata. The sequence goes on along the minus strand of ML272781.1, from coordinate 11,177 downwards.
AACTTGAAATTTGGTTTGGAATGTGATTTTATTCTACCGAGGTCCGAATGTAATTCCGAGATCGGGAACAGTTCCGTTATGTCATTTATGACTTGTCTGCAAAATTTGAAGTCATTCCGAGTAGTATAGACCCGTTCGGCGCATTGAAGTGAATTCTAGAAGTTCTTAAGTTGATTCAATTTGGTTTTGGGGTTGAATTTTGAGTTTCGTTGTTGTTTTTCATGTTCCGGAAGTTCGAGCGAGTCCGTATCATGAATACAGACTTGTTGGTGATTGAATGGGGTCCCGAGGGGCTCGGGTGAGTTTCGGACCCCTCGGAGTTAATTCCAAAACACCAGAATTTTTCTGTCTGGTTTTCTTCAGTGCGTTTGCAGGCAATCAGCTGCGATCGCACAAGAGGTTGGACCTGGGTGGGAGAATGACCTGTGCGATCGCACAGGTCTATCCGCGATCGCACAGGGTATGCCTTGACTGGGCACTTTTTGTTCTCCGTGATCGCAGCCCTCACCCCCCTACCCCCCGCGATCGCACAAAGCTGCCTACCCCCCCTCCTGCTTGCTACTCTCTACGATCGCACTATGCTTCTTGAGGGCCCTGGGCAATTGCCCTGTGCGAACGCACTGGCCTAGCTGCGATCGCATAATACAAGCAGCTGGGAAGTGTATTTTAATACGGGACCCAGCCCATTTTCCTCCATTTTCATCTTCCTCCTCTAGGTTTTGAGAGAATTTCAAGAGGGTGTTCCACCATTGTCATCAAGGTAAGTTAATTCCTTAGTTCTCATGATTTTAACATCAATTCCTAATGAAATTCCCTTCTAATTATCCTAAAAATTCATAGAAATTGATAGAGATTTAGGGATTTTGGGAAATTATGAATAACTCATTTTTGCCATGAATTCTAGCAAGGACTTGCATAATTATGATCCTTAGACTCCGGGTAATTGATTCCTTCAAAAAAAATCAAAATCCGAACGTGTGGGCCCGGGGTCGAAATTCCAAAAACCTTCAAGAATGCTTGATTTTAGGATTTCTTGTTAATTCTCCTTCTTGGAAGTGAAATATATATACCATGTTTGGCTAGTTGTGAGCCGTTGAGAGTAGATTTCGGAGATTCGAGCGCATCCTTGATCCGAGGGGTGATATCGTCACGAGGTGAGTCTCCTTTCTAACCTTGTAAGAGGCAATTGTCCCCCTAGGTAACTTTAAATGCTATGTGTACTTGTTTGGGGGCTACGTACGCACCAAGTGGCGAGAGTCCGTACGTAGTGGCTATTATTGCTTTGTCCGGGTAGTTAGGCCACAGCATGTTCATTGTTTTCCCCTGTCATAATGTAAATATGCTCTGTGCTTCTGTTGTGATTGGGGATGTTTCATCTAAAGATTAGTGGTGCTTGACTCGTTTCCATTTTTCTTGTTTTACACTATGGGATCGGGCCGTACGCCACGGCGGATACATGACTTGCTTGATTTCAATCCGTATTTGGATACCTCATATTCATGCATTTCGATCTTTATTTGTCTTACATGCCTACTGTTTTCCTTATATCCTGTCTATTATTATCATTGTTGGACCTTAGTGAGTATCGAGTCGACCTCTCGTCACTACTTCTTCGAGATTAGACGGGATACTCACTGGGTACATATTTATTTATGTACTCATGCTTCACTTTCTTTTCTTTTTTGTACTTCACTGTACAGGTCCGGAGGCTGGTACGTCTGATTATCAAGCCGGTGTTAGATATTGATAGTGTGGTCATAATTCACGGTGAGCTGCTTTCCCGGCGACTTCCTAGCAGCACCCTGGAGTTCTTTTGTTATATTCTCTATCCATTTCATTCAGACTGAGACTCTGTATATATTGTAGTCATTGTATATTCAGTAGTTGCCCGTGACACTAGTCCCTGGCACACATGCAATTTGTATTTTGGGTTTGGGCTGTGTATCTATTTACGTGCTTCGGTTTGGCCTTGTGCCTTCATATATATATGATTCTAAGGTCGTATTTTGCTAGCATTATGTTAATTGTTTAAAATTGGTAATTTTCGACATGTTTAGATCAGACGGGCAAGGGGATATCATCTAGTGTTCCTATATTGGCTTGCCTAACCTCATTGTTGGGCGCCAACGCGTCCTGAATTAGGATTTGGGTCGTGACATGCGGAATTTGGGCGCCTGGAGTTTGGCCACTGATAAGGACGAGCGGTCGAACCTACGAGTCCGCAGGTGCAGAGGATCGATCGCATGTGAGGTGTATGGGCCTTAAGTGAAGTCCGCAGATGCCGGCGTTACGTCACACCTCTATTTTTCCACACAACCCTATTACGAGGTTGGTGAAGAGTTTTTCCAATTAAAGTGACGTTTTGAAAAAAGGATCACTTATTATTTAGAGTTGCCACTTGGAATTTAGTTTTGGTGTTCCAAGTCACCTTTTATTGAATCCCTTATCAAAAGGAAGATTTGACTCATAATATATGGTCTACAAAAACAAAAGACTGGGTAAGGAATTCTGTTGACCGAGGGGAAGGTATAAGGCACCCCTCGAGTCTCATGGTTCTAGCACGGTCTCCTTATTGACTAATGTAAGGCTTAAATAAATTTTAGTTATTATTGTATTTTATTGATTATGTCTGATTTATTATCGCTTAATTAATTATTATATTTTATTAATTGTGTTCACCAAGATGCGGAACGCACACAAGGTACTTCTTTGAAAGTAAATGTTAAACCAAGGTACGTGTAATGACCTAGCCGGTCATTCTGAGAGATTAGCCCCGTTTCCCCTATTTTTTGCTTTATTATGTGTTGTTCAACCCTTTTATATTGTGTTGGGTTGGCTGGCTCGGGTTCGGAGTGATTGTGGAGAGAAATGGGACACTTTTAGTCTCCTAAGTTGGTGAATTAGTTGGAAAAGTCAACCAGAAGTTGACTTATGGGTAAATGATCTCGGAATTTGGTTTCTATGGTTCAGATAGCTTCTTTAGGTGATTTGGGACTTATGAGCATGTCCGGAATATATATCGGAGGTCCGTGGTAGGATTAGGCTTGAATTTGCGATATTGGATTTTTGGTGATTTCCGGTCGGCACTGAAAATTAGCTATCGGGGTCAGAATGGAATTCTGAAAGTTAAAATAGATTCGTAGTGTCGTTTGTGATGTATGTGCAAAATTTCAGGTCATTCGGACGTGATTTTGTTGGTTTCGGCATCATTGACGAACTTGAGAAGTTTAGAGATCCTTAGGCTTGAATTCGGGGTTAATTTGGTATTTTGATGTTGTTTTGGGTGATTCGAAGGCTTGACTAAGTTTGAATAATGTTATGGGATGTGTTGGCATGGTAAGTTGAGGTCCCAAGGGCCTCGGGTGTTTTTCGGATGCTCAACGGGCCATTTTTGGACTTGGGAAGTTAATAGATTTTGCTGGTGTTTTTCTTCTGGTGTTCTTCTACGCGATCGCAGGAGTACGTTCGCGACCGCGTAGGCTTATTGGGTGTTGACTTTTGTTCTACGCGATCGTAGGGATAGGATCGCGATCGCGTAGTTCTGTAGAGCTGTGCAACGCGGATGCATGGCCAGTGTCGCGTTCACCTAGTGTATTGGAGCTGAGGGAGTGCAGGGGAGATTGTGCTTTGTGATCACGAGTTTGAGGTTGCGATCGCATAGGTTTGTTTGTCACAAGTTCGTGATCGCGTGTGGACTTTCGCGATAGCGTAGAGTAAATTGATGAGGCAACCTGTTTGTGCTTCGCGATCGCGAGGCTATTTCCGCGATCGCGATGAAGAAATGTTTGGGCAGAATATTTAAAGTTCAAAATTGAGAGTTTAGTCTAAAGTTATAAAATTTCAATAAAGAGCTCCGGAGAAGGCGATTTTGGAGGGGATTTTCGGTAGAGTGATTGGGGTAAGTGTTCTTCACTCAAATTTGGTGTAACTCCATGATTAGGTCTTGATTTTTATCATTTAATTTGGGAATTTAGGGTGAAAACGGGGAAAAATGGAAGAGAATTGGAGAGTTGATTTTGGGGATTTGGATGGCCATTAGTGAACAAGGATTCTAGTTTTATGATTTTTATCGGATTCTGAGACGTGGGCCCGGGCCCAGGTTTGGCCATTTTTAGGATTTTTGATGAAATTTTATTATTTTCGCGTGGGTTTTGTTCCTTTAGCGTATATTGATGAGAGTAGATTTTCATCCGGTTTGAGGTAAGTAACGCTTCCAAACTTGGTTCTGAGGGTTCAAAACCCCGAACAATACGTTATATGATTGTATTTGAGGTGACGCACATGCCAAGTGATCGACGTGAGGGCGTGCACCGTGAGTATGGTAACCTGGATTCATTCCACGACTTTATTCAGTGACTCTCTTGTTGATATCCGCACGATTGTTAATGTGATTAAATGCAAACATGCTAGAAATCATGCTAGATGTTATGTTAGGGCTTTATGCCAATACTGTTAAGACTCGAGTGGTCGCTTATTACTATCAATCATGTATTTCATTGATGTTATTTACTCAGTCATGTAAATATCATATCAAATCTCAGTCTCAGTAATTGATGTTTTACACATCTTATCACTGATTCGGGCTAGTACATGCATTGTGAGCCCGTGTGAGCGAGACTGGAGAGTGATGACTGAGTGGGGCCAAGAGCCCGATATTGAGTGATAGTTATGGGAACGGGCTGCACGTCGCAACATGTACATTGAATTATTCCTGGATCTGGCTTATGATAACGCTTGGGCTGTAGGAGCCCCTCCGGAGTCTGTAACACACCCCCAGTGAGCACATTAATGATATTGAGGGATGGATATTCCTTGGACATGGATCTTGTCCGAGTGTTTGTACCCGGAGATGGATCTTCTCTGTGGGGCTGGATTGGCCTTCCTTAGTACTGGGTGACTACTGTCATACGTGTATATATATTCTGGGATGCATCTTCCCTGGGCCTTGAGAGCCATATACAATATTGAGTGGACTTGTACATGAGAGTGGGAGCACTGTGTGCATTTCATACAGTTGATGCATTGGCATGTAAAGTACACTGAGTTATATATGTTTAATTGATCGAAACTGTACTTATCTTGTCATTTGACTGTTAGTCAATAGAAAGCATGCCTAAATTTCTTTACTTCGATTTTATGATAAATGTGGAGGTTTAGTCTGTCACTACCTCTCAGCCCATAGTTTGGGCCCGTTACTTACTGAGTTGGTGTACTCATGTTACCCCCTGCACCTTGTGTGCAGATCCAGGTACATCGGGACCCGGTAGCAGTTGCTGATTGTTGACAGACATCCAGCCGGACACTTTGAGGTATCTGCTGGCGATCGCAACCTCGTTTTCTCCTTCCTTATCCCCCTTCTCGTATTTTACTATTTCAGATAGTGTTTTGTCCATTTTGTATTTCGACATTAGTAGTTGTAATAGCTCATGACTCGGTGACACCAATGTTGGGACTTATTTTTGTGTTTTACTAATATTTGACCTTTTTTAAACGTCTATGAATGAGGTTTTCATTATAAATTTATGGTTTTCTTTAAAGAAGTTAAATTATTTGAACTGTGTGGCTTGCCTGATTCCACGATAGACGGCATCACGAGCGGGGCGGTTTTGGGGTCGTGACAAGTTGGTATCATAGCCAGATTACATAGGTCTCACCAGTCATGAGCAGGTTTAGTAGAGTCTTGCAGATCGGTACGGAGACGTCTGTACTTATCTTCGAGAGGCTGCAAAACCCTTAGGAAAAATCTCACATTCTTGAATTCTTGTCGTGCAAATATGTTGATTCTGGTAACTAAACTTCTGTTGTTTCATTCTCTCACAGATGGTGAGGACACGTGCTACCAGATAGGGTGATCAACCACCAGTGGGACACACGATGTTACACCCCATATTTTCGTACATGAGAGTACATTGTAAATCAATTGATGTAAGCTCAGAAATAAGATTTTATGCGATGGAATATAAAGTAAGTTAATCATGTTACATTGGAGGTTACAAATATTTAATATCATGAATAACGAGTACCAAGAGGGTTGGAAAGCTTAGAAGCTAAACCAATTGAAGAAAATAAGTTTCGTCGAAAGTCGACGAGTTTGGATTGTTATAAAATGTACTTTAAGGTGAGACTATGGTTCATTACATGATAAGGAGGTTATGTTATGTGTTAATTTTTATCGTATGATAGTTGTGTTCTACATTTTGAAGTCAAGAAAGTTGTGGAACAAAAGTCGGCAAAGGTCTTCACAAGTTACACTCATAATGTGCTGAAATTAGGTCAAATGTAACTGAGAGTTTCTCCCAAAATACTTAGAATTATTGGATGATATACCAACCAAATTTAATATCTATGAGTCTATTTTCCAATGCATTAAACCGTTAATCGATACGACGTAGGAGTAGATAGATATTTGCAGTTTCGTGAGACTGCGCAGACATCATAAGTGACAAGTAGGTGGATCAATAGAGCTTTTTGAGCAATATATTTCATGTATTATATGAGGTCTTATTGGGACATATTATATACCAAATTGAAGGTCTTGGAATTTAGTTTTCAAATCACTTAACCGTTAATTCATACGACATCGGGATAAAACGATATAAGCATCGGAAGATGGACCAATCCTAGGGTGCCAAGCTAGCACCTTTTTGACTTTTCCAAACTTGATATATATAAACCTTAGGTCGGCTTTCTCTTCATTATTCAGCATAAAACGACCAGAGAACACCCATAAACAAAACCTCAAGCTATCTTCTAGGGTTTCAAAGAAGAATATCATCCCGAGCATAAAATCGAGAAGCAATAACATCATAACGATCCCTACGACGTAAGTGTCATTATACCGCCTCTCCTTTTTCTCTGTAGTTAGAGTTTTGGAAGTTACTTCATAGTTAATAAACGTCTAATTTATGTGTTTAAGTGCTTAAATATCAAGGAAGGTTGATAAATGTGTTTCCTAATAGTTAGAACTCACGGGACGGTGATCGGAAGCCGTGAGTTCGAGTTATTTGACTTGTAGCAGACTGTTTTTTATTGTTGTTGGGATGCGTGTTTTACTACTATTTTGTGGAGTGTTGGAGGAGGAAGGGTGTGGAGAACACCATATAGATGTAGGGTTGTGAGCTGGTCGTTCGTTGTAACATTTCTGGGTCGTTTGACACGACTACGGTGGTCATCTTATGTATGAAGTGCTTAGGTTGTGTGTGGACTGTTTTGGGAGGCTCAATATGATTATTATTGATGTTGTTTGGGCTGTTAGGTGATTGTTTTGACTTGTGTGAAGTCATATAAATAGGGGAGGTGCTGTCCGTTTCATCGTAAAATAGGTTGTGGTCGATACATAATAGTTATGACGCTTAAACGATAACGATAGTGTCGTTTCTCTTATTGTAGATTAAGGAGTTGTGACATTTGCGTAGCTTGAGGTTGGGGCAGTATATACAAGGTATGTGAGGCTATCCCTTTCCTTCTTTTGCACGACTCCGATTGTACGTAATGCAATGAACGAGCTTCCAAAGATACTCTACTCTTAGAAGCTAGCAGTACTTACATTGTTTCCCTTCTTATGGAACAATTGATGTTGAGTTTGCTTCTCTTATTGTTATGTTATCAATGTTGTTGGTACTTCCTGATTCTTATAATATTCTCGATGAAGAGTTAGCCCTAATAATGTGTACGGAGAATATCGACCTTACGTCACTCCGAAATGTTCAGAACATGATTCCAATGAGTCTTGCATGCATTATATATATGTATCTATTTTACTCTACCGAGCCGCGCTATAGTCGGCCGGGTATGGCATCTATTGTGAAACCACTGATCAGTTGGGTTTACCGAGTCCTCTTTGAGGCCGGGTATGATATGATGATGATGATGCCCACAGAGGTGAATGTTCCATGATGATGATGATACCCACAGAGGCGGACGTTTTAAAAAGATTATGTTTATATATGTATCATGCATTTCATGTTACTATCTCTTAGAAGCACTCAGATGCTACATGTTGTATCTCTTACATCTCTCTTTACATTACTATTCTTATTTATGCTTTCCTGCCTTACATACTCAGTACTTTATTCGTACTGACGTCATTTTTATTTGTGGACATTGCATGTCGTGCTGTATGTCCTGATAGACAGGTAGACGCAGCTCCCCCACCACAGTAGGCTTTGTTATTCAGCGATTATAGGCAAGATCCCTTCTCTGGACTTGTCGTGGTCTTGGTATGCATTTTGTTATAGATGTTATGGGTATGTCGGGGCCCTGTTCTGGCTATGTTGCATTACTTATGCTCCTTTAGAGTCTCATAGACAGGTGTCGACTCATGTATAGTTTGGTATGCCTGGTTGGCTAGTTTTTGTTGTATAGTCTTTCATGGTAGCGTTGTAGCTCGTACCTTTTATGTAGTTTCTTAGCAATCTTGTCATCCCATGTGATGTATGTTCATGATCCATACTACAATTTTATTGATCTCGGTATCCCATAATGATAATAAAGAATATTAGATAAAATGTACGTTGGTGCTCGGCAAATATGTCCCGGGTGCTAGTCATGATCCTCCAGTTTGGGTCGTGAAAAAACTTGGTATCAAAGTAGGTCTGTCCTAGGGGTTGCCTATGAGCCGTGTCTAGTAGAGTCTTGTTTATGGGTGTGTTGTGCACCACACTTATAAGCAAGAGGCTACAGGGCATTTAGGATTGTTACTCTTTCTTCTTACTCTAGATCGTGTGGTAGAGCTCAATCGTAAGAACTCAATTTCTTCAATTCTATCTTATTTATAATACGACAATGCATGCATCTTGAAAGATGGATGGTAAGAGATTACAATGTGGTTGTGGAAGAGTTGAGTCAGAGGAAGCTTATGATGAGTAAATGTGAGGGCTTCAGCAGATCATGTGTGTACTAAGATGTGTTAGTTTCTTAATAAGGAGCTCTAAGGAAAGAATATCTATCTACCCATATGGTAAAAAGAAATAAGAGAATCAGAAGGTAGATACGAGTTTTAGCAAGTAAAAGAAGAAAGATAAAGAAGGGTACGAGGTACCTAGTTAATAAAGATTATCAATATTTATAATTTTGGCGGAGAAATATAAGCATTTTAAGTTACTTTCAACGGTAACAGAGATGTCTACAATTGTCCATACCAATATCAATTATGCCCTATGGGAGCTAACTAAAATAATTTAAGAGAAGGATAGGATATCAAGATCCAGCAGGGGTTAGAGTAATCGAAAATTTGTTGATATATTGTTATCATTATTTAACATTTTTGAAGGGTAGTGCAGATGGTAATAGTTCTCATTTGGAGATAGCCATATGGTCACTCTGGAATAGAACAATCATATATGAATACTAGAATATTCAGAAATTTCAGAAGATAGGCACTAGGATCCTAGAAGGGATAAATATTTGCCTTAGTATGACTCCAGCCACTAGCAAAAAAAAAAAAGAAGAAGAATGTTAGGCGTCCCGAAGAGCCAGTGATATGAAGCAGGGGGAGCTAAATGTGAAAGAGCGTCATGTTGAAGTCTTTATAATAGGGCGATAGACAGAGATATTAGCACGAAAATAATAAGAGAGTAAATGAAACATTATGAGTAAGAGGTGATAAATGAGTGATAGCGGTAAATCAAAATATGGTATAATGATAAAGTCTAGTCAAGTGAAAAAAAAATGAGAGGAGACAGGCCTTGAGACAATACAAAAGTATAAGCCATACCCTCATTTCGAGAAATGAGTTGGTGACTCACACGTGATTACCATAAGGAAAAGTTAGACCCCCCAAGTAATAGAAATAAGTATGGGATAGTAAACAAGAAAAAAAAAATCGAACATGAATTAGGGATCAAATGAATTGGTAATAGTCGACATTATTTGAAAGATAGCGTTTAGACAATAATAGAATGAACAATAGAAGAATAACCTTTAAAGATCATTCACGAAGACGCTTACCTAAAACAAGCACTATGAGCAGATGTCACGACCCGTTTCCGGGTTGTGATGGCGCCTGTCGTGGAACCAGGCTAGCCAACCGTTACAAAAATACTCAATTCATTTACTAGAGAATTTTCTCATCATTGACTCAATTCATAGAAATACTAACATTTTTAATCATTCAAAACAGTCTAACAAAAGAAATGAGCTCCAACAATCGTCCTAGGATCTGGAGTCACGCAGTCATGAGCTACTAACATCAATACAACTGAGAATAATAAAACTGAAGTTTTTTTTTAGTTTCAAAGTTCCAATACAGAAGGGAGAATAGGGAAAAGAGGGACGGGACAACGAACGCCAGCTGCTACCTCGTCGACTCTGAGAGAATGGCTGCTATCACCGCTCCGCGTCAAATCTCGATGCACCTGGATCTGCACACACAGTGTGCAGGTAAGTAACGAAAACAACCTACGGTCTGAGGAGGTAGTAACGAACTCAACCTCCGTAAATCACAGTTCAAATAATGAATATTTCAGGAATAATCGAGTATGTCAGTGACAATATCCGTAAATAACAACTAAATGCCATGTATGTATTATGCAACTCTCACAGGTAGTCCTCTCGGTACACATAATTGGCTAGTGGCCCAGGGAAATCCATCCCGTAATATGTACGACGTGGTGACTCAGTCACTAAGTACCGAGGGAGCAGGCCAATTCAGCCTTTCGGAGAAATCCATCTCCGGGATATCATACTCATCCATAATCTGTACCAGGGAAATCCATCCCTCCATATCTCATAAACAGTATCTGTGCCAGGGAAATCCATCCCTCTATAT
>ML272777.1:0-16762 GCA_005239495.1 Nicotiana undulata | reverse complement strand
TATCTAGGCATAATTAATTCAATAATATCAATAAAGACTCAATAATACAATCTCATAGCCTAGGTATTCGATTTCTAGCATTCTTCCAAAATTACCAAAATTCGACCCCGGGCCCGCTTGGTCCAAACTCGAGGTTCGGACCAAAACCCGATCACCCATAACCCCACGAGTTAGAATATATAATTTGTTTCAAGATCCGACCCCAAATTGAGGTTGAATTACCCAAATTTCCCAAANCTTGGGGAAGAAGAAGTTGGTGAATTATGAAAAATCCCGTGTAAGTATTCTGTTTTTGACTTAAGGAATTAACTGGGCGATTTTGTTCTCTGCGATCGCGGAAGAAGGGCTGCGATCGCAGATCTATAGGAATCCCTACTATGTGACCGCAAACGGAAGGCTGCGATCGCGGAAGGTTAAATCCACAGACCTCTGCGATCGCGAAGGAAATGATGCGACCGCAGAGAAGAACTACCTAGCCCCCACCCAGTCACCCTAGTACACTACGCGATCGCGGACCAATTCATGCGATCGCAGAGGACAACAGACCCCTCCCCCATTCTCAACTCTATGCGATCGCAGCTCCACCTATGCGATCGCATAGACTAAGCTACCAGACACCAGAAAATCAACCAAACACCAGATTTTTCATGACTTTTACACCCCGTTAGTTACCCGAATCTCACCCGAGCCCTCGGGTCTCAAAATAAAAAACACACACGACTCCCAATACATCCTACAGACTTATTTAAGCTTTTAAATAATCAAAATATCATCAAAATCAACGAATTAAACCTCAAAACTCTTAGAAATTTCTTAAAACTTCATAAAGCTTAATTTATCCGATTTTAATCCGAATCACGTCATTTCAAGTCCGTTTTACACCAAAATTCACAGATAAGTCACATAACATATAATAAACCTGTTCCGGGCTCCGGAACCATAATACGGGCCCAGTAACACGGTTTTCACATAATAATTCATTTTCAAAATCCTTTATTATTTTCAGAAAATAATTTTCTTTAAAAATTCATTTCTCGGGCTTGGGACCTCGGAATTCGATTCCGGGCATACACCCAAGTCCCATATTTTCCTACGGACCCTCTGGGGCCATCAAATCACAGGTCCGGGTCCGTTTATCAAAAATGTTGACCAAAGTCAACTTATTCATTTAATTATCATAAAATTCCATTTTCATCAAATTTCAACATAAGGACTTCCCGGCTACACGCTCGGGCTGCACACGCATATCGAGGTGAGATTAACGGAGGCTTTCGGGGCGTCGGAACACAGATTTAGCTGAAATTACTTAGGATGACCTTTTGGGTCATCATAAGTTCTAATGAGTTTCTGTGATTGATTCAAAGATTGTAGTTCTATGTCATATCTATGTGCTGCTATCATGTTTATTAGCCTAATTCAGACTATGTCCATAACTGCCTTTAAAGGTTTGATTAAGGGTTGTACCTCTATTGGATTAGTAATGGTGTTAATATGCCTCAACTGAGCATCATTATTCCTAGACTATCACGCTCAACTTGTCTTCTAGGATTGAATGATTTTCTACTAGTACCATGATTACTTAGTATATGTGAAACTTTCATGTTCTGAACCCCTGTAATGAACCTACTAGTCAGATTCAATATCCTTTGTGCCTTTGCTATGCTCTATAGTCTTGCAGTCCTATAAGAACATCATTTATATGTACTTGGGCATCCTATTTTAAGCTTTTGCACCTATTTGTTTGTTAATAGACTACTATTTGTCTTTCATATAATGGATACTCATGCTTTTGCTTTCATATTTCACACTTAGAACTGTATCATCTTAAAGGGAAAAAATTGAATATTGATAAGTTTAACCATCTAGAATAAAAAATCTAAGGTTAACTATGATTACCTATGAACTTGAGGGAAACACATTGATGTTTTCCTGCCCTATTTGTGTACTATACTAGACATTCATATTGTATCTAGTTGTATTTATATGTATTCATAACACTTAATGAGTTTATGTATTGATTTAATATGAAACCTTTTTAAAATTCTTGTTTGTATGCAGGAAATTAAATTGTTTGTGAAAATACCGCCAAGATTATCACCGCATATTTGTTCCTATACAAACACAAATATAGTATCCGATTACAAAGAAAAGCTTACTCCAGAACAATATAAATTATTGAGTTCTACTTGTTTTGGAAGTCTCCTTGATATGGATCAGCGTGAGGTACAACATCAGCTCTTCAGGTGCTTCATGGTTTTACAGTTAGAAAGAAGTATTGATGACGTATTTTCAATATATATCGATGGTACAACAATTTCCTTCTCAATTAAGGAGTTTGCGCTCATCACTGGTCTCAAATATGTTGGCGACCCACATGAATTTAAGTTCAACACAAGGTGCCCTCCTTTGGGACTATGCTATGCGGAAGATAGACGCTGATGTCATTAGCGAGAGCGAATCACCTTCAAAGATTGTTAGGCAAATCATAGATTCTGATACGTCGGTTAAGATAATGTTAGAGTAGTCTTAGGTGAATGTAGTTTTCGATGGAATTTATTTTGTGAATACTGTTTTTTTTTATAGTGTGTTGGTAAGTGTGATGACCCAAAAGGTCATCCTGTGCGTATTTGGCTAAATCTATGTTCTGAGGCCCCGAAAGCCTCAGTTAATCTCACCTCGATATGCGTGCGCAACCCGGGCGTATTTCCGGGAAGCTTTTATATGAAAACTTGATAAAAATAGAATTTTATAATAATTAATGGAATAAAGTTGACTCTGGTCAACATTTTTGTTAAACGGATCCGGACCCGTGATTTGACGGTCCCGGAGGGTCCGTAGGAAAATATAGGACTTGGGCGTTTGCCCGGAATCGAATTTCGAGGTTCCAAGGCCGAGAAATGAACTTTTAAAGAAAATTATTTTCTGAAAATAATAAAGGTTTTTGAAAATGATAATTGATGTGAAAGCCGTGTTACCGGGTCCGTATCATGGTTCCGGATCCCGGAACAGGTTTAATATATGTTATGTGACTTATCTGTGAAATTTGGTGTAAAACGGACTTGAAATGACGTGAATCAGATCAAAATTGGAATAATTAAGCTTTATGAAGTTTTAAGAAAAATTCTATAAGTTTTGAGGTTTAATTCATTGATGTTGATGATATTTTGGTGATTTAAATGCTTGAATAAGTCCGTAGGATGATTTGGGAGCCGTGTGTAATTTTGGTTTCGAGCCCCGAGGGCTCGGGTGAGTTCCGGGTAGCTAACGGGGTGAGTTAAAGTGTAAAAATCTTGTTTTTCTTCAAGTTGCTGGTGTCCAGGCGTTTACTCTATGCGAACGCACCCAGGGAGATGCGAACGCATAGAGTAAAGTAGGGTCTGGGGGATCTGGGCTATTTGTTCTATGCGAACGCACCCACTGAGGTGCGAACGCGAAGTGTAAGTGAGGCAGGGCAGTGCGAACGCGGGCAGGGGTGTGTGTCCGCACTGAGTTAATATAGGACCTGGGGGGTGGGGGTGGGGGGTGGGGTGATAGACCTGTGCGAACGCTGCCATTGGCTCGCAAACGCATAGGTTAGTCCGGTCAACCTTGTGCGAACGCGGTCAAGGGGCCGCGAACGCATAGAGTTATTTTCCCTAGTCATTTTTAATAACCCAAAACAGACCCATTGCGGAATTTTCCCCACTTTTCACTTCCTCCTTCTTCCCCAAACCTCCATAGACGAAATTCAAGCTTTTCTTCCTCCATAGCTTCGTAGGTATGTGTACTTAACTCTGTTTTCTTCCATTTTTCTTCAACAAACACTAGAATCTAGGCCTAAAATCCTAAAATCAAAGTAGAAATTAGGGGTTTTGGGTAGAGTTAGATTTTTGGGAAATTTGGGTAATTCAACCTCAATTTGAGGTAGGATTTCAAAACAAATTATATATTCTAACTCGTGGGGGTATAGGTTATCGGGTTTTGGTCCAAGCCTCGTGTTTGGACCAAGCGGGCCCGAGGTCGGATTTTGGTATTTTTGGAGGAATGCCTGGAAAGGGGTAATTAGGCTATGGAATTGATTTATTAAGTCATTATTGATATTATTGAGTTAATTATGTCTAGATAATACCATTCCGGAGCTGAATTCTAAAGGAAAGGCGGTGTTAGAGGGTTGATTGCTATAGTTTGGACTCGAGGTAAGTGTCTTGCCTAACTTTTGTGAGGGAATAGGTATTGTATGCTATGTGCTAAATGTTTATCATGTCCAACGCATAGGTGAGGTGACGAGTATCTATACATTGTGTGTCAAGCATGCCCGTGAGTCTATTTTTGATGAAAATCTTATTATTACTTCCATGTTCGTCATAATATGAATTTGCCTCTACTTGGGAGTTGTTTGTTGCTGGAAGACTTGGTCGATGAACTCATGATGTATTGGTTTGCTTGAGAACCCATTTGTTAAGTATATATATATATATTGAAGAGATTGGTTATAGCTGAGACCCTTGCCGGGCAGTTGTTGTGATATTGATTGATGCTTTCCTCTTGCCGGGCAGTTGTTGTGATATTGATTGATGCTTTCCCCTTGCTGGGTGATTTTGAACTATATTTCCACTATGCTGCATTTCTTACCATTGGTATTTGTCATTGTTTTGGTGAGGAAGAGTGTAAAGCACGAAGGGTGATGCCGTGCCATGATATACATTGATCACCCCATATATTACATGGTGAGAAAGAGTGTAAAGCACGAAGGGTGATGCCGTGCCATGATATACATTGATCACCCCATATATTACATGGTGAGAAAGAGTGTAAAGCACGAAGGGTGATGTCGTGCCATGATTTACATTGATTATAAGCACGAAGGTTAATGTCGTGCCATGATTTACATTGATTACATTGATATACATAGTACATCGCATTGTGAGGAAGAGAGAGTAAAAGCACGAAGGGCGATGACGTGCCATTATTTACATTTCTGGCATTTACACTGGTTTCCTTATCATTCATTTGTTAAATTGCCTTTTCCTTGTCTGCTCTTCATGCTCATTTAACTGCTCTATCCCATCTGTTCTCCTTTAACTGCTCCTGTATCCCCATACTTGTTTGCCTATCTCTTGCCTTGTTTTTTCCCCATGCTTTGAGTTGTAGAATAGGACAGGTTAACGTTGTTACTAAGTCTAGCCTCGTCACTACTTCGGCCGAGGTTAGGCTTGGCACTTACTCAGTACATGGGGTCGGTTGTACTGATGCTACACTGCACTTATTAACGTTGTGCAGATCCCGCACCCGGACCCAGTGGAAAGTGTTGAGGGAGTCACCTTCAGTCCACCCAGAGCTTCAAGGTATACCCGCTGGCGTTCGTGGGCCTTGGTGTCTCTTCTACCCTTTGGATCTCTTATTGTCTTACATTTTCCGCTAGTTCAAAGACAATGATGTATTTTCCTTTCAGACTTGTATTTAGCACTCTATAGAGAGTTCGTGAGTTGTGACATCCCGGTTTTGGGGCTTATGCGACGTTCTGTATTTACTATTTCACTTAGTATTTTTGAATTGTTATTCCATTTGCGTTGTTAAAATCTGTAAGGTGTTTTGTTATTTCTGTAAAGATGGTATCTCAATGTTAGATTAACTGTACATGTTGGCTTTTCTAGCGGGTTCAACGTTAGATGCAGTAACGGTCTGAAGGGTGGGATTTCAGGTCGTGACAGTAAGGTGTTTAGTTTAGCAAAAAATTTTATTTTTTTTATTCACTGTATCAACAATGTTTATATACGATCATTTCAAGTATCCAATCGATGTATTCACTGGTTTTGTGCATCTGAATTCATCTGTCCTTCAACATGTTGTTGTTGTATATTTACAACAATTTGTATTGATATGTATTCAACATGTTGTATTCATATGTATTCTACTTAATGTATTACTCTGTATTTAACAAGTTGTATTCAACTGTATTTCAACAAGATATATTTATTAAATTGTATTTATATGTATTCATCAGATTATGTTCACATATTTTCAGCAGGTGTATTTAGATCTTCATGTTTATATAATATATTGTATTAATATTTATTCAGGTGTATTTTGAATATATTATGTATATAACTGATTTTATTCATCTGTATGCATATGTATTCAAGTGTATTTAGGAATTTGTACAATACATATTTAGACATGTATACGTGTATAACAGATTGTATTAATATGCATTCAGGTGTATTTGAATACATGTATTTAATATTCAGAAATCATATTCAATCTCTGATATACGATATGTATTAAAAAAAAATCATCAGTTCTGTTGATTGAAATATTACATCTTTTTACAATATAATCATATCCTATGTATATAACTGAGTGTAATCATATATATTCAGTGATTGTATTGAACTATATTCATATATAATGAAGTAATATAACAGTCGTATTTTAGTTACGTATTCAGATTTAATACACCAACTAAATATATCCAGAATAGATTCTAAATTTCATCGGAATATATGACAAATTGTTATAGCATTAATACAAGTCATAATGTGAACTAATTTCTACATGGAGCATTTCAACAAGTACGTTTATTGTGTCCTTCCTGCCCACATATGCTACACGAATATTGATTTTTCTTCTGCATCAATTCAATGAACGACTTATCACGCTTCTTCTTTGGTCTTCCAGGAGGTCTTTTCCATTTGAGTGGTAATACAACTTCATCTGATATATGTGCTGGTTTATTCTATTCTTTCCGGTCCGGCAACAGATACATGAGCACCTCATATGTCATTATAACAGACTTTGGTTTGTAATAGTCAGAGCAATAATCTTCTGGCATTAGAAACTTGTTCTCCAGGACATACCAAGCGTGTGGGCATGGTAATTCGTCGACTTGAAACCGCCCACAACTGCATTTTCTCTCTAAGAGGCACACAGTGTAATGCCTTCCTTCATCGTTCACCGTATGCAAATATTCAGTCGATGGCACGACCTACATTTAAACATAGACCTATTAGTTTGAATTATTTAAAAAAATAAATCATATATATATCAAAGAATAGACGTATTAATTACAATATATGTATAATTAAATATGATTTTAATATAGAGTAACTTTTATTTAGCTTTATGAATCACAATATATATTGTATTAAAATATAACTGTATTAAATACAAACATATTTATACAAACAAAATTCAAAGACATACATGCATATACAGTTAAATGCATTGAATACATTAGAATACATACTATATGAATGTTGGCAGAATATTAAAGAGGAGTATTGAATGAATATAGGATACAACGTTCATGGCTACCTTTAAATATATACAGTTAAATACCTTGTACCATGGTAAAGATTCATTGCCTTTTCTTTAGCCGGCCACACCAACATGTAACTAACATCTACACCAAAATCTGCTTTCACATCATCAATTATATCCTTTGGTGTGTATTTCCTCTTATGATTAGTAAGCTTGGACCTAATCATTCCACCGATAAGACTGCTACTTGCTTGCCGTTGCTCATATACCTTATCCTTCAACGGACATGTATGCTTATCATTGAACTCTCAACTCTCTCACTTTGAATAATTGTGATTTGTTAATGCTAGATGCCTTAAACCTCCATTCACAATCTTCTGACATACATAATAATGCATAACTGCAAAGAATTTATCATTATACATATGATCAGTATACAACACAAATATATACACTCGTATACATTTAAACATATCTGAATACGCCTATACGTATAAGTATACATTTAAATACAACTAATACAATTAATAAAAAACAATTAGAGCCACTGTAATACACAAGAATACATTGTATTATTAAAACAAAAAAAATAAAATAAAAAGCACAACAACGAAGGTCACTTAAAATTCACAAATACACCTCAATACATTTACATACAGTTTGAATTTACATACAATTCTTCTGTACCAACGTAATGCTCCACAAAAATACATGTATTATTAATACATAAAAAATAAAAAAAGCACACCAGTGAAGGTCAAATAAAAATTCACAAATACACCTAAATACATCTACATACAGTTTGAATTTACATACAATTCTTTTGTACCCCCGTAATGGCCCACAAGAATACATGTATTATTAATACATAAAAAAAACAGCACAACAGTGAAGGTCAGGAAAAAATTCACAAATACACCTAAATACATCTACATACAATTAGAATTTACATACAAATCTTCTGTACCAGCGTAATGCTCCACAAGAATACGTGTATTATTAATACATAAAAATAAAAAATGCACAACACTGAAGGTCAATTAAAATTCATAAATACACCTAAAATACATTTGCATACGATTTACAACTCCTACCATGAATACAATATACAAAAAAATAATGAATAATTAAGAACAGTCAAACCTGATAGCATTAGAACTATCAATCCGGAATTGAAACCTTTCAGCTATAGCGTAATGCTCCATCACCTCAATCGAATAATCGACGTAGTTACTCTCACTGTTCCACTTTCCAGAATGACGCAATAACACTGTTAAACTTGCCATATGCAAAATCGAATTATATCGTATTTTTGTATACAATTGTATAATTCTCGATTTTGAATGGTTGAAAATTGTTTTGTACGAACTGTAACAAAGGAACTGAAAAGAAAGAAGGGAGAATTGAAAGTGCACAGATTGCTCTGTTTTTTGATACTTTTCGGATTGATATTTTCAAAGGGGGAAATACAGATTATGGGTGATATAATTATGTTAGTTGAGTTATATTAGGAGACTATATGCTAAATTGATTTCCTTTCCGTTTTAAAACAGTTGAAAGGTCCTTTTTTTTAAAGGAATGTACGTTACTGTATTCAAGAATACAACCCTTGAATACAGTTGAATACAACAACTGATTAGCTGGACTTCCATGATTCACGCCTATTTTTTCTACTGTATTCATGGTGCTTAAATATTCATCTATTTTAAGGCGAAATTTAATCGATTAACCTGATGGTAAACATAATTTAACAGAGTGTCATATAAAAGGTTATACAATGCAAATAATTGGCTTCATTCTTACTATTTGCGAATCCAGATTATTAGTCGATCGAAAGTCTTAATGGTAAACTTGGGTCATTTTTGGTTGGAAATCTAACAGAAATGTACCAAATAAGTCTCAACTTACGAATTTTTAGCCATTAATCAAAGATTTATTAAAACTAGTCAAACACATATAAAGATTGAAAACCAAAATAAATAAGGTTCTTTCTCTCCAAAAACTACATGCAAAGACCTCCTTCCATATTTTTTGGCGTGATCAACAACATTAGATGTAAGACAGAAAGGAAATTTCATGGATGAAGTAGCAAATAATAGCTTCCAAACATCTGAGCAAAAAATGAACTTTTCCAATGGGTATGATAGAAATTCATGAAAACATATGGATGGGTCAATATTCAAAATTTGAGGAAGACGGAAGTTGATATGGACTAATTTTGTATCCAAATTTGCAGTTAAAATCGAGTTCAAAAAATTCTTTTGCGGCACATGTATCAAATATGTATCACGCATGTATCTCACACAAAGGTATACATGGATATACATGTGATATACATTTGATACAAATATGATACATATGTGACACCTAAATGATACAAACTCTTATACACATATCATTTTTTTCATGTTCATCTTCTACTTCGAATTTTCAATTCAAACCACCTGCCAAAAACTGAGATTCAAGCTCCTTAAGATGTATCTAATCTATTTTAATAACACCCGCGCGAAAGAAAGTAAAAACATGACCCTACAAATAGCTAATTGAATAATATTCGTAATATTTTATGAATTGACCAATTATTGTAATAAACTACTTATAAATTGACATAACTGATAGTTTCTCTTTTGGTTAGGGCAAGTGACAAGAGCCGCAATTATTCCTTTAAAAAATCAGTTTCAGTGATTAAAAGATGCTTTTCAGCACTCAAATATTAATAATAAGCACTCTTAACAGTAAAACCGGAACAAAAAAAGGATGAAGACAGACATTTTAGTCCTCGGAAATACTCTCAAGATAAGGCCTCCATTCCTCAACTGCACCCTTCCGCCGTTCTCGACGGGAAGATTTCTTTTCTGATGTAACGTCACTTATATACCGATTATGCTAACATGACATTTTTTGCTTTTATTTATGTAAACGTTTTTATTGGAGTTGTTGATTTTCTTTTTCTCCGGCAAAGAATTGGCCGTGACCAAAAAATAAATGCTTCCTCTCTTGAGTTCTGATTCCGGCGACAAGATCAAAATTCGACGAACTACACCTTGAGAACAAGTTTTTAGTTAAAATGTGATTTGGGTAATTCTTGAGAACCTCAGAAGCTGTGATTGGATGTGTAATTTCTTCAACGCGACCATTTAAATGTACGATACGGATCAAGTCTAGAGCTCCAAAAGGAAGAAGACAAGCCAAACAGCACCTTAGACTGTTCCCCATCTCTTATATATTATTAAGCTCAGGAAAAAGAAGGAAGGAAAGAAGAAGACTACTTTGTGTTGACTCTTGTTTGCCTTTCTTTTTATTTCTTTCGTTTGTGTGTGAAGTTTTGAATGTGATATGATAATATTGGATGGAGACGATGGTCTAGTTATATAGGAACATTAATCGTGGACAGATAATATTATGATCATTTGAAATTTGAGTTAGCTTAAATTGCAATATAGTCCTTCTAATTTGCCATTCTTTAGGTCAGAAGCGGATCTAGGATTTTAGAGCTCGTTTGGACATAAAAAAAATTCACTTTTCTTCAATATCGATGTTTGACCATAAAATTTCCAATTTTCACTTGAAAATGAATTTTGGAATTATTCGAAAATTTGAAAAACTCCAAAAAGAAGCTTTTCAAAATTTTTATTAATCGCTAGCAAAACTTCAAAAACAATCCAAAATAATATTCATATCCAAACACAACTCTTATTTTCATATACCATTTTCACCTGATTTTTTTTTTTCACTTTTTGTTTTTGGAATTTTACAATTCTTATGTCCAAATGCCCACTTAATGTATTCCGACACGATCTCAACTTATTATATACTGATAATTGAGGTTCTAATAAGCTAAATATTCTCATAAAATTAGTGGACTTTTTAATGCAAAAACAGAATCTAAGCAAAAGTTACTAGGTTCATGTGAAACTATACCTATCGCACTAGATTTGGCCCTGTTTTAGACTTTTAGGCGGTAAAAAATCATTCGTAATATTACGATCATTACGAAATTTAACTTTTATATCTAGTTTGCCAATATTGACTACCAATTTTTTGAAAGTTAACCATAGATTAAATAGGAGCGTCCAAATAAGTTGCCTCATGAAACGGCTCATTTTAATTTGGGACACCCAAAATTATTTTTGGTATTGCCAGTTAGGTAAACTTGTATTATTTGGTAGCGTGAAGGAATCGCCATTGATTTTGAGGGTCAGAGAGAAGGATATTTTTCGATCTTGTTTCCAGTTAATTATTTTGGTCAAAGACCAATATTTGTTATTATACTGATCTACATCTCATATACACGAGTACAAGCATATTATTTATTACTATAAATCTTGGTTATACAATGATCTTCAACTCGTGCACACGAGTAGTATCAATAAAATGGCATGATTATGCAAGTTCCATGTTCATTGTATATTGACCTGGCTCTCATTGATGATAAGATGCGTGAAGCGAGGCTCAGATGGTTCGCGCATATATATAGGAGAAGCCCAGATGCACTGGTGAGGAGGTGTGGACAACTGGCTTTGGATGGCACGAGAAGAGGTAGGGAGCGACCTAAAAAATATTGGGGAGAGGTGATCATGCAGGACATGACGCAAATTCATATTTCTGAGGATATGGCCTACGAAGTTGTGGAGGTCGAGTGTTGGAGTTGTAGGGTAGGGTCATAACTATGTGGGACTAGTCTGATAGGATTTTTGTCTTAGACTGCTAGTGGTTAATATTGTGTTCTCACTACTCTTTCGTTTTATAGTGCCGAGCATATTTATTGGTTATTGCTATTGTTTTGATCTATTTTTCTGGCTTTTATGATGCTGCATTATTCCTTTGGTTTCTGGTACTGATATATTGTCTCTTTTCGTCTTCTTGATCCGAGGGTCTATCGCAAACAACCTCACTACTTTCTCGGGTAGAGGTAAGGTCTGTATACACATTGCACTTTTCAGACCCCACTAGACTACTGGTGAGATTTTACTGGATCGTTATTGTTATTGTATTTCTGGGATAGTCGTAACATAAATTAAACTGATCGCAAGGTTTACATATAATACATTCATACTCAAGAACTAAAAATTGATCATGTGATCAAAGGGCGAGTAAAAGGTCATATCTGTAATTAATGTCAAATGAAATTAAATCCCAGGACCCTAACTTATCTCAATTGATCAATTACTGCATTAATTAATCTATTGAATCAAAGTAATTACCAAAAAATGTAAGTTATGGTTTCCTTAATTTCATTAAAAGCTTGAATTCACCTGTTTCAGCATAAATGCTCGAAGTTTCTTTAATCCAAAAAAGAATGACTTCTCAATGGCAAATTCCATTCTTTTATTTTTACAACTTTTATGTATTTTCTCAAGTACTTGCACTGCCCACATACCTAAATTTCCTGCTATTTTTGCCTTTGGAGATTCATTGCTAGATTCTGGAAATAACAACTTTATTCTAACTCTATTTCAAGCCAATCACCCACCCTATGGCCAATCTTTTCCTAATCAACTCCCAACTGGGAGATTTTCCAATGGAAAACTCATTTCAGATTTCTTAGCTTTTTCTCTAGGAATCAAGGACACTATTCCTCCTTTTCTTGACCCCAAGTTACCAGTCAGTGAGCTCAAAACGGGTGCCAGTTTTGCTTCGGCAGGTAAAGACCGAACTGAACTTATATATTATGGTGTCACTTGAACTCTAGTTATATTTTGAATTCATAATTTCAAATGCATTATATAAAGAGTCTGTTTGGACATAAAAAAATTTCCCTTTTTCCTAAATTTTTTTTACTTTTTTCGAAATCAGCGTTTGTTCATAAAATTTTAAATTTTCACTTGAAGATGCATTTTGGATATTTTCGAAAATTTGAAAAGTTCCAAAAAATTATTTTTCAAAATTTTCACTCAAATCACCCACAGAATTTCAAAAACAACCCAAACTGAATTTATGTCCAAACACAACTCTAAATTCCAAATACTATTTTCACTTGAAACTTTTTTTCACCATTTTTTGAAATTTTATGATTCTCATGTCCAAATGCCGGCTAAGTTTAGCTGTTAGAGCTTTAAAAGTTGAACTTATTAAATTTATATTTTGGATTCGCTTTTAGGTGCAGGATTTGATGATGTGACAAACGTCAAAACTCAGGGAATTCCAATTTTCACACAGGTGGAGAACTTCAAGAAATATATTGAAAAACTAAAAGGGGTTGTAGGAGAAAAAGAGGGTTTGGACATAATTAAGGATGCTTTAGTCCTAATTACGGCGGGAAGTAATGACATTGCTTTAAGTTTGAATAATGGATTCTTAAGAAGGCTTGAACTTGGTCTAAGTGGCTATCATGATTTCTTACACCAAAGACTTGAAGAGATTATCAAGGTTAATATTCCCCTTCAACTTCTCACAAAAAAAACGTGAACTTTATATTTTCTGTATAAGATCGTTTTGCTAATATTTTAAATGTAAGATCGTTTTTTCCTGACTTACTTGTCATATCGGCCTTCGCATGGTCACTATGTTGACTTAGACTTGTCACTNATCTCTTATTAAGAATGGAGGGATTCCAACCATCCCACCACATTCTAATAAGGGTGATTTCTCTTCTTTTTCTTGTTCTTGGAGAATAAAAATGCTGCAAATATGAGCAGTTGTACGATAGCAGAAATAATATTTCCTCTATATAAATATTTATACTTTGGGTGGTTAATTTGCAGGCTGCCTAACCCATGGAATGAAAGTGAAGTTGCATGTTTTAATAATCAAAGAGATTGGCTGAATCTAACACTTCTTGTTAACCACTTCCTCGTACTAATTAAGCTTATGAATTTGTGAAGTTGTTCATGTTAGTGTAAGAGGAGGCGGATCTAGAATTTTAGCTCTATAGGTTCAGCATTTAAAGTTATGAATTCAATATTTACTATTTAATTTTAATGATTTTTGACACATAAATTTATGCTTCGCATCGAATATACTAGGTTAAACTTTATAATATATTGCAAGGTTGTCCGGTTTCAACCACTTGAAAAGTCTAATGTACATTTACTTGACAAATGAAAAAGGTAACCATATGTAAACATCAATTTGGTACAAGAAGTAAAATTTTAAAATTTTACCACTCGAAAATGAAAACATATGTAAAAGTCAAATTGCGACAATAGATTGATACTGCTTGGGTAAAGTATTGCATATGTGAACGGCCACAATCAGTGGGGAGTCAGGATTTTCATTAAGAGGAGTCAAAATATAAAGAAATAAACTCACCCAGAAGTTAAGTGGTATCATTATATAGTATCTGTACATATTTTTACAAAAATTATCGAGCTAAACAGTGTAATTTTGATAGCCCTTGGATGCATGTGGCTCTGCCACTGATTATAGTAGTTGGGGTCCATGTTCACCTTCTTCATTGTTTGGTCAACTAATAGATGTATCAATTGTCCTATATCAGGCTAACGGAATAAATTAATTCAGTATCCATAGGAAGATTAACGTTGTTTTGAATTAAGTTTTCTCCTCAACTAATCCCATATGACTTGCTACTTTATTGACCATTGGATTCTAATATAAAATCACCCAGTCAAATACTATTATTTCACACATTAAGCAGTAAGATTTCACGTTGCAGTGGAAAACTGTTTAGTGCCACGGAAGTCAATTTTCTTAAAACAAAATATGCTGGAACTCCACTATAATATGCTGGAGTTTCAGTATACTTATGCCAGAACTTCAATATAATATTCTGGAGTATTTTCCGGATTTTGAACAGTGTTTTCANTTATGCCAGAACTCCAATATAATATGCTGGAGTATTTTCCGGATTTTGAATAGTGTTTTCGTTCAAATTTATCTTTACATGAAAAGTGGCTAAATTTCGATTACTTTTGAAACCATGACTATTTTTGAATGACCACTCGTAAATCTGACTATTTTTGAAATTCTCCCCCCAAGTAGAAACCGTTATTAACTGAGTTTTCTACTAATATTTAAGAAGAAATGATATTAGTTTATTAGATTAAGAATTGCAAGTGGGTGCACCAACTCCTCCATGTAGTTGGACTAAGTTGCCTAAAACTTTCCAAAATCCCTTAATCTTTTATTTTTCTTAAAGACAAAACCAAGTTTATGATTCCCTCCCTGTAGCATTATAAATAGATCACTTCATTAAGTCCACTAACCACAGCATCACAACTTAATTAAGTCTTCTAAACAGAATATTACAACTTTTAAGCTTTTACTAAAACAAAGCCAGAAAAAGAAGAGAAAATGAAGACTTGTATCAATGGCCTCTTGGCAACAATTATAGCTATACTATCTCTACTGTCTTCTTTTGCAAATGCAGAATTTCACTACCATGAATTTATTGTAAGTATGCCATTCACATTTTCTTCTTATTTTCTAGAAATATTTCCAACATTTTCATGAAATAATTTATTTTTTTGACAGGTTCAAGAAACAAGTATAACAAGGCTATGCAGAACAAAGAATATAATTACAGTGAATGGACAATTCCCAGGACCAACTTTAACAGTTCGAAACGGAGATACACTATTTGTTACTGTCGTTAATAGAGCTCGTTACAACGTTACTATCCATTGGTAATTACCTCATAAATGACTTCACTATGCAGATAATTTTTACGCTGTCAGTGCATAGAACTTAAACTTTTTTTAAATTTCCATGCAGGCATGGAATTCGTCAAATGCGAACGCCATGGGCTGATGGGCCTGAGTATGTAACACAATGTCCAATTAGACCAGGAGGATTTTACACATACAGATTCACTATTGAAAACCAAGAGGGTACATTGTGGTGGCATGCACACAGCAAATGGCTTAGAGCTACTGTTTATGGAGCTTTAGTTATCTTACCAAAACAGGGTTCTAATTTTCCTTTTTCACTGCCTCAGAAAGATATCCCTATTCTTCTTGGTACTGTTTTTCTCCTACGTTGCTCGGACTCTGAAAAAATGGTGCCGGGTGCGTCGGATCCTCCAAAAGTAGTGTATTTTTGGAGGATCCGACACTGGTGCGGCAATATTTTTGGAGAGTCGGTGCAACATAGCTTTTTTCCCTTTTCATTTTAATTTTGATCAAAATCCAATGTGAGTATGTGACTAATTAAGTTCTTGATTTTATCATAGGGGAATGGTGGAACAGAGACATTATTGCAGTGCAAAGACAAGCACAATTTACTGGAGCAGCTCCTAATAATTCTGATGCATATACTATTAATGGTCAACCTGGTGCCCTTTACAGATGCTCTAGCCAAGGTTCTTACTCAAACTTAGCCTCTGTGGCGAAGCTACAAATTTCGCCAAGAGTGTTCAAGATTTAATATGCATGTATAAAAAGTAATTTTTGATTTATATACGCAATATAACTTCTTATAACACGATATAATTTTTCGATGAACACCCTTCATTGTATGTGGCTACAGTATACACCACTGCTTAGCTCCTCTTTAAAAAAAAATATACACTGACAGTTAAAAGATTTTTCAACACTATCTTTGCCACTTTAACAGGTTATAGAAC
>ML272775.1:12615-67444 GCA_005239495.1 Nicotiana undulata | reverse complement strand
ATAAACTAACCTAGAAAGCAATTAAAATGATGGATGGCAACAAGTATCGATGCTTCGGGTATTGCACTCGAGTAATGATCCTATGTATTTCACGATTTTACAAATATGAGCGGGTAATGTTAATTAGCCATGGATAACATTTCTTAATTAGCTTTTCCCAAAGACTAACAAGACTTCCTAATTGAATTATCCCTAACCCAATTAAGAGATTAAGCACTTCCGAGTTTGGCTACAAGTAGTTCAATCCTATCCCTAGGTAGAATCTATAAAATGAGGGTTAAAGCCTCAAGTTCTTGTTAATTAATCTTTCCCAACCCCAAATAATCTTTTCCAAAACTAATTCGGAGTTAATGGGCGAGTCCTAGGGTTAGCTAATCCCTTTGGAAACATTAAAGAACAAGAATAATTAAAATAACAAACACCCACTTCACAAATATATGAAAATCATTCAATACATAAGCACAACAAGGTATTTAATCCACACTTTAAACATGAATATTCCCATAAACCATATTCAAGTGTTGGAAAAATACTACACACTTAGATATACAATACAAAGCAAGGAAATGAAGAAATAAACACAAATGGGTAAAGAAAACTTCACCACAATGTCGAAATCTACAAATCCAAAGTGTGTGTGCAAACCCACAAATCAATACTTGTTCTTCTCTACTCAAAATATATTTACAAAGCTCAAAATATGTCCAAAGATATGCCAAAAATCGATCTCTAATATGTTGCCAAGGTATGCTTTTTATAGTGGGCCAAAAATTCGAGTGAAAAGTGGACAAAAACACCCCTGTCGGGCCGATATGCGATCGCATAACAGGGATGCGATTTGCATCTTCACGTTGTTCATCGCATATCAAAACCCTAGGTCCCAGAGGTTCATCGCATTTGAGATATGCGGTCCGCATTAGTGATGTGCGATCGCATTCGTGCGTCGCATTTACAATGTAGCTTCAGGCATCAGATGGTGATGCGACTCAAATGCGAACCGCATTTGAGATATGCGATCGCATATTCGACCGCATTTCACTCATTAAACTTGACTCAACTTTCTGTTGCGGTATGCGATCTCTGGGCTCGAAATGCGATTCGCATGTTGCATATGCGATCGCATTCGGCCATTGCTCCCCTCTTTTCTCTTCTTTACTCTCTTTTGCTCAATTTCACTCCAATTTGACCTTAACCACTTCATGGCATTATTTTCCTGCAAATAGAGCAATTATACACTGATAGTAACCTCAAATATCCATTGAGCAACACAAAATCTACTGAAAAGAGGCCAAAATGAGTGGTAAAATTGCCACTCATCACCTCGCCACGATCGTTCCTCATTTTTTGGCGTTTCAGGGTCATAAAACTATAATTGCTCCGGGTTCCCAAATTTTCGTGTCCTATAGCCCGTGTCATCTGGTAGGGCCCGGGTCACCGGACCTGGATCGCTTGAAATATTGTAGGCCCATAAAAAATAACCTAAGGTACAATAGTCAGTGCCTCGCCATGAGTGTTCCTCATTTTTTGCTTTTAGGGCCATAAAACAATAATTTCTCCTTATTCCCTCATTTTCATGTCCTATAGCCAATGCCACAGGTGGGGCTTGGGCCACCGGACCCGGAGCGCCTAAAAATTTTCCGACCCATCAAAACAACTTAAGGAATAATAGTCACCGCCTCTCCATGACCATTCATTCTGTTTTGGCGTTTTAGGTCCATAAAACTGGAGCTCCGCTCGATTTCTCGATTTTCATATGCTATAGCTCACGCCAGCTATTAGGGCCCGAGCGACCAAACCCGAATCATCTAAGATTTTTCCGGCCATAAATAATGACCAAAGGAACAATAAACAACGCCTTTCCATGACTCTTCCTCATTTTTTGGGAATCTTAGGGCCATAAACAAGAATTCCTCCCGGTTCCTAGATTGTAGTATCCTATAGCCCACGCGAATTATTGAGGCATGGCCCACTGGACCCGGATCACATAAATTTTTGTCAGCCTATTTAAAAAGACCCAAAGAACAACATTCATTGTTTCTCCATTACAGTTACTCATTTTTTAGTGTTTTAGGGTCATAAAACTGAAATTCTGCTCGATTTCTCGATTTTCATGTGTTGTAGCCCACGCTAGCTGGTGGGGCTCAAGACACCACACCCGGATCACTTAAAATTTTACCGGCCCGTATAAAATGACCAAAGCACAATAAATACAGCCTTTCCATGACCGTTCCGCATGCGTTTTAAGGCCTTAAATTGGAATTCCTCCAGATTCCCACGCCATCTGGTGTTGCCCGAGTCACTGGAACCGAATTTCCTAAAATTATGTTGGCCAATGATAACTGAGCTAAGGAACATTAGTCACCATCTTGCAATGATCTTTCCTCATTTTTTGGTATTTTGGGGCATAAAACTAGAATTCCGCCTGATTCCCAGATTTTTGTGTGTTATACGCCACGCCTGTTGGAGGGGCCCGGGCCACCAGACCTGGATCTCTTCAAATTTTTTCGGCCCATAAAAAATGACCTAAGGAACAATAGTCACTATCTCTCCATGACTGTTTCTCGTTTTTTGATATTTTAGGGCCATAAAACTAGAATTCTTCCTGATTCCCAAATTTTCGTGTCTTATAGCCCACGCCATTTGGTGGGGCCTGGGGCAACGGACCTAAACGATCCAAACTTTTTCTAGCCAATCTAAAATGATCCAAGGAATAAAAGTCACCGCCTCTCCATGACCATTCATCATTTTTTGGCATGTTAGAGTTGTAACTCGAATTTCGCCTGATTCCCAGATATTCGAGTGCTATACCCCACGCCATTTGGTGGGGCCTGATCAATCGGACCTGAATCGACTTAAATTTTGTCATCCCATAAAAAATTACCTAAG
The DNA here is from genome assembly GCA_005239495.1 of Nicotiana undulata. Lineage (NCBI taxonomy): Eukaryota > Viridiplantae > Streptophyta > Magnoliopsida > Solanales > Solanaceae > Nicotiana > Nicotiana undulata. The sequence goes on along the minus strand of ML272775.1, from coordinate 64,558 downwards.
GAACATTAATCACCGCCTCACCATGACCATTCCTTTTTTTTGTGTTTAGGGCCATAAAACTGGAATTTCGCCCGATTCTCAGATTTCCATGTGCTATAGCATATGCCATATGGTGATGCCCGAGCCACAGAACTCGGATTGCCTAAAATTTTGTTGGCCCATAAAAATGACCTAAGGAACAATTATCACTGCCTCTCCATGAGCGTTACTCATTTTCTGGCATTTTAGGGCCATAAAACTGGAATTCCGCCTGATTTCCAGATTTTCGTGTGCTATACCGTACGCCATCTAGCGGGGCCCGGGACACCCGACCCGCATTGCCTAAAATTTTTCCGACCCATCAAATATTACCTAAGAAACAAACACCTCCTTCCATGACCTTTCTTCATTTTTTGGCGTTTTAGAGCAATAGAACTTGAATTCTTCCTAATTCCCAAATTTTTGTGTGCTATAGCCCACGCCATCTGGTAGGGCTCGGTCCACCTGACCCAGATCGTCTAATATTTTGTTGCCCCATCAAATAACACCTAAGGAATAATAGTCACCACCTCGCCATGTTCGTTCCTTTTTTTTATTTTAGGGCTAAAAAAACTAGAACTCCTCCCAAATCCCAGATTTTCATGTACTATAGCCTACGCCAACTGATGGGACTCGGAACACCTGAATAGGATCGCCTAAATTTTTTTTTGGCCAATCAAAAAGGACCTAGGGAACAATATTCACCGCCATGCCATAACCGTTACTCGCTTTTTGGAGTTTCAGGGCCATAAAACTTGGATTTCGTTAAATTTTTAAATTTTCATGCATTATAGCCTGTGCCATCTGGTGATGCCCGAGCCACCAGACCTGGATCGCTTAAAAAACATTCGGCCTATCAGAAATGACCTAAGGAACAATAGTTACCACCTCGCCATGAAACTGGAATTCTTCCTGATTCCTAGATTTTCGTGTGCTATAGCCCACGACAACTGGTGGAGCCCATGGCACTAGACCCTAATCGCTTAAAGTTTTGTCGGCCCATCAAAAAGGACCTAAGGAACAATAGTGGCCCTCTCTCCATGACCGTTCCTCATTTTTTGGCATTTTAGGGTCATAAAGCAAGAATTCTTCCTCATTCCTAGATTTTTGTGTCCTATAGCCCACACCATTGGTGGGCCCCAGGCCAACGTATCTGAATGGCCAAAAATTTTGCTGACCTATCAAAAATGACCTGAGGAACAATAGTCACCTCCTCGCCATGACCGTTCGTCATTGTTTGGCATTTTAGAGTCGTAGAACTCGAATTCTGCATGATTCCCAGATATTCATGTGCTATAGCCCACGCCATCTGGTAGGCCTCGGGCCACCTGCATGGCTTTAAAGTTTTCCGGCCCATAAAAAATGACCTAAGGAACAATAGTCACATCCTCGCCATGGCCCTTCCTCTTTTTTTTGGGTTTTATAGCCATAGAACTGGAATTCTGCCTAATTCCTTTTCGTATGCTATATTCACGCCATCTGGTGGGGCCTGGGCCACCGAATCCGGATCGCCTAATATTTTTTCAGCCCTTAAAAAATTAACTAAGGAACAATAGTCACCGCCTCACCATGAGCGTTTCTTATTTTTTGCGTTTTAAGTCCAAAAAATTAGAATTTTGTTGAATCCTAGATTTTTATGGATTATAGACCACACCATCTGGTGGGGCCCAGTCCATCAAATCCGGATCATTTAAAATTTTGTCCGACCATCAAAAATGACCTAAGGAACAAAAGTCACCGCCTCTCCATGACCGTTCCTCATTTTTTGGCATTTTAGGGCCATAAAACTAAAATTTCGCCCAATTCTCATACTTTAGTGTGTTGTAGCCCACACCATCTTGTGGAGCCAAGTCCGCCGGACCTGGATCACCTAAAAAAAATTTGGCCAACCAAAAACGACCAAAGAAACAATATTCAAAGCCTCTCCATGACCTTTCCTCACTTGTTGGCGTTTTAGGGCCATAAAAGTAGAATTTCGCCTGATTCCCAGATTTAAGTGTGATATTGTCACGACCCCAAAATGCCCAGTCGTGATGGCGCCAATCGTGAAATCAGACAAGCCACACATTTCATTTGATTTAAGATTTCTTTCAGAAATTCTCTACATTTATAACAAAAGTCTCATTTATAAAATCATTTAAAAGTTTAACACCATTAAAACATACATAAAAACCAATCCCAGAACTAGTGTCATCGAGCCATGAGTTACTATATCTATAATGTCAAAATACAGAGTTGACATAATAGTGTTTGACATAAATAAATAAATAAATACGACAGGAAGATAGAGAGGGAGAAAATGAGGTTGCGATAGCCAGCTGCTACCTCGAAGACTCCAAAAGAAACCCTGACCGCAAATCAGCAACCGCTATCGATCCCGATGTACCTAAATCTGGACACAAGGTGCAGGGGGTAACGTAAGTACACCAACTCAGAAGTAACAAACCCAAACTATGGGCTGAGAGGTAGTGACAGACTAAACCGCAGTGGTTATATCGAGAATCAGTGTACAGGAATTTAGGCATGTTCACAGTTATCTAACAGATGATAAAACAGGATAAGTTCAGGTACAAACAGTAAACCATGAATAACTCAGTATACTCTACATGCCAATGTATCAACTGTATGAAAATGCTCATATGCAAGTCCACTTAGTACTGTATAAGGCTTGTGGGCCCGGGGAAGATTCATCCCGGAGTATGCACACATGTGACAGTAGTCACTCAGTACGAAGGAAGGCCGATCCAGCCCTATGGAGAAGATCCACCTCCAGATAATGATACATCTCACAAACACTCGGTACAATATATGGTTCAACGGCCCAGGGAAGATCTATCCCAAAATACGTACACACATCACTGACATCACTCGCTCAGTACCAAGGAACATGCCAATCCAACCTCGTGGAGAAGATCCATCTCCAAGTATAAATACTTCGGACAAGATCCATGTCCAGGGAAGATCCATCCCTTAAATATAAACACTTCGGACAAGATCCATGTCCCGGGAAGGTCCATCCCACAAATATCACTGCACTCAATGAAGGTGTAAAGACTCATGAGGGGCTCCTCTTAGCCCAAGCGCTATAACAAGCCAACGAAGGCATAATCAATATCTCGCTGCGGTGTGCAGCCCGATCCCATATTGTCACTCAATATCAGGCTCTCGGCCTCACTTAGTCATCACTCTCCAGTCTTGCTCACATGGGCTCACAATGCATAAACTAGCCCGCATCAATGATATAATGCACAAAATCAACGATTACCTAGACTGAGACATGATATGATATACTATGACAGGACTGAGTATATAATATCAATGAAACACATGAGATTACAACAATAAATGACCACTCGAGTCTTAGCAGTGTCGGCGTGAAGACCTAACATATTATCTAGCATGATTTCTAGCACGTTTGCATGTAAACGACCGCTCAGGTCTCAACAGTATCGGCGTGAAGCCTTAATATATAATTTATCATGATTTCTAACATGCGCATTATTCACATTAATACAAGCACATATATCATCAGGGAAAAATCACTAAACGGTGCCATGGGATGAACCAGGTCACAAGCCTCATGGTGCACGCCCCGTCACTTGGCATGTGCGTCACCAATTCTAATCACATAACAAGTAGTTCGGGGTTTCGAACCCTTATAACCAAGTTTGGAAGAGTTACTTACCTCAAACCGACTAAAATCTCAGCCTACAATGCCTTTGCCTCTAGACTCAGCCTCCGATTTCTCCAAATCTAACCAAAAATCAGATTTATATCATCAATATATGATATGGAACAAAACACATTCGAAAATTATCAAATTTAACAAAAATCCCAAAATTGGTCAAACCCGACCCCGGAGCCCACATCTCGGAATTCGATAAAAATCACATCACAAGAATCCTCATACTCCCACGAGTCTATATATACCAAGAACATCAAAATCGGACCTCAAATGGCACATCAAATCCCCAATTAAAGGTCTAGAAGTTCACGCCCTAATCCCCCAATTTTAGTCACTAATTTCCATAAATTTCACCTCGAATCAGTCAAATAACACCATAGAAATGAGTTTTAGGTCCAAAAATCTTACATCCACGAAGTTCCCTTTAATCCCCTCTTCAAATCTCTGCTACAAGCTCCAACCCGTATGAAAATCTTGATGAAATAAGCCAAAATTCGCAAAGTCTTCTATTTATACTTTCTGTCTAGCAAAACCGCACCTGCGGTCCTTCCCTCGCACCTGCGGTCCCAGGTGCACACCTGCGGTCCTTACATAAAAGTCCATTTTTCGCTTCTGTGCTCAACCAACCGCACTTGCGGGCTCGCAAGTGCGGTAACCTTCCGCATCTGTGATGAAGCCTCAGCCAGACCAACTCCGCACCTGCGATGACCAAGCGCACTTGCGGTCACCCTTCCACATCTAAGGAACACCAGCAACCTTTAAATGCCCAAAACAAATCTGTCAACCATCTGAACTCATCCCGAGTCCCTCGGTACCTCAACCAATGGTACCCACAAGTCATAAATGATCATCCGAACTTACTCGAACCCTCGGAATAACCAAAATAACATCGAAACACCAAATCAACCCATGATTCAAGCCTAAGGATCTTCAAACTTCTGAAATTCACCAACGATGCCGAAACTAACCAAACCTCGTCCGAATGACCTACAATTTTGCACACACCTCCAAAATGACACCACGAACTTGATCCAACTTTCGGAATTCCATTCTGACCATGATAGATAATTTTCCAATGCCGACTGGGAATTGCCAAAAACTCAATTTTTGCCAATTCAAGCTTAATTCTACTCCGGACTTCAAAATAAAATTCCGAACACACTTCTAAGTCTCAAATCACCTAATGAAGCTATCCGAGCCCTAAAATCAACATTCCGAGGTCGTTTACCTACAAGTCAACTCTCGGTTGACCTTTCCAACTATTAAGCCAACTTAAGAGACTAAGTATCTCATTTCTCACCATGACCACCCCGAACCCGAACCAACTGAACCCGCACAACATAACTAAGCTAAGAAACACATGATAAAGCAGGGAAAACGGGGCTAATCTCACGGAACGACCGATCGGGTCGTTATATTCTTCCCCACTTAACACATGTTCATCCTCGAACGTGCCCAGATTTGTTCCAAAACCACCAAAATTGCCGTGCAATCTATCATGCACATACTCGGGGGTGATCCCATGTCACAATATCCCATATAGGTACAATAGCACAACATAGTTGAAATTTCGAAATCCAGCCTTTCCCATAAACCTTAGAACCCAATTTTCACTTCTGAAATAATTTACAAGGTCAAAATTCCACAACTATAAACTGAATAAGTCTAAACATGTTGTATCAAGCCATATTCGTAACCCAAGATGTAATCACATAATATATCGCATGACTCAACACTCATAGCGATAATTCCTAATCACAATAGTTATTCCAAAACAACCCAATACCGGTACATAACCTCTTATCAAGCAATGCCTCGCTCTAACACTTTCATATACTGCCGATGATGAAATAAACACGTAGAAACTAGCACCCATTCATCCGATTAGCCAGTCATGGAGCTCCCCCTTCCTCCGACAGGAACTATAGCAGATTTCTAAGCCAACTTCCGATATCATCCTTCTAACCATGTTGTAGTCGACTCTGGTAGTATTCATTCTAGGCCCTATGACCTCTTCTCATCCAACAAGACCACTCTGATGACATGACGCATCAATATAATCCAAAGCCATAACCTGTGCAATTCGTGCACTCAATAGTAATATCCCACGAACTCAAATCATAGAAAATATTTACACGAGAGGACTATCTTGCCATTAACAAGTACCATCACAAAAACATGCTAAGAGCCTTGCACAGATCGAAAAATCTAAACGCACGAATCTGACACCAAGGGTCATACCTCTACATAACTCCGCTACAATGTGTGATCCCATCCAAAACGCTAGTCCACATGAAATACCTCAAGTCACCTTGCTTAAAATAAAAAATCATGTGCAATTCGACATCCATTACTCAAAGTGCATTGCCATAACCATGGGGAAATCGGACGACACCATGCCACACAAACCCAAAAGAACATAACCAATACGTATCAATCCCGCAATACCCAATTACTTACCTTACTCAAATTACGCTATAAAGCCCATTTAGAACCGCACCATATGTTCATATAACCAATATTCACAACCCCTCGTAACACTGAAGGGTAGCTCATAGATTACTCCAGAACACGAATAAACTCAATGACAGTCGAGTGGTACGTCCCTCAACAATAACAATTCGGAATCAACAATTTCGACCCGATGCAGAACACACACCTATACTGGGCCTACCAATGGACCCTAAATCAACTATGGTCACCCGCAACAGATAGATAACTCTCCGAAAGTTTACAATGACTGAATCATGGCATATACTAACATCCGATTAGCTTTGCTCGCATCTTCACGGTCCACAACCACAAAATAATATGTTTATGAGAACTCTCAGTCTCGACGTCCATGAAGTGCACAAATTACCATATCTGATCCCAACTCCACCGCTCGAATATATAACACATCCCTAATACTCAATCATTCCATGGGGGATACCCCTAGAATTCTTCCGTCTCACCAAGCAACCTAAAATATCAACAGTCGATCCAACAAGAGAGCGTCGCAATACCAATGAAGCACCCTTAACTCAACACATTGCCCTTTCTGAAATGTATACCCTCATCAAGCCACCCAATAGTGATATCATCTACTTAGTCATTTGAATTTGCCAATGCTGCACAAGAATTTTTGACCTTCCTTCCAAAACTGCACCGTAACCTCACATATGCAAATATCAACTCTACACAACATACCGCCTACGCCATGCCATCCTATGATAAATATGGGAACTTCATGATCCCTTCCGAGCCACAAGCAACTACGTACCCAACTAGTCAAGAACTTTCCATTTGATCCCATTTAGAAGTAAAATCACTATACATCACCTGCACCTCACGCCAATAGAAAATATACATCTCTAACCATGGTAGAAACCATCAGGAGCTATCCGAATCCCATTTTTACAACACTAAACCGTTAGGAATGAATCCTTCTAACTCAACCAAGCTATGCAGGTCACCAAAATCCAAGAACATTGCTATAAAACACCTATAAAAACTCATTGCCCCATAAACACCAAAAGAACTAACCATATCCCTTACCATGCCAATCCGACCTACTACAAAGCTATCCTATTTATCCAAGTTACTTCAAACTTACCTTCGAATTGATACTTCTCCTTGCCATAATACCGCAATTCTCATCCTAGACTCACCACACGAGACCCAAGCATAAGACCGTACCGTCTAAGGCTCGTAAGCCGCTGAATACCCTCTCAATTACCCCCAAAAGTACCATATTCAAATACTTGCCTTGAAGAGATTTCCTGCTAATCTAAAGCCATTACCTTCACTTTCTTGATACTGATTGGTAGAATCTATGATAATTTAGAAATTCCACAAGTCTTGACACCCTCCAATGTAAATCTCAATTCTAGCCAATTACACATCTTGAAGATTCCCAATTGTTATATATAAACCTTGAATCCATCATAACCATTCTCGGGAGTCGTCTACTCTACGCAAATCTCAATTAACTGGTTAAACGGATCGAACGATTTGTTCCCTCATAAACACACAAACACTCAGGGGAGTAACCCACACCCCTAAAAAACCAGGAGAATTCCTACACTGCACACACTATACCATTTAAAATTGCAACTCAATCATTCAATAAAATCCATTTACCCATAGGGTACATTACAACCGGTATCCAAAATTTTCCATTACTCGAGTCTTCTCAAACTCCACCTCTGCAGGTCATAATTGATATGACACTTAGTCGCGCAATCCACTTATCAATAGTAAACACCCCCATGTAACGACCCGGTCGGTGGTTTTGAGAGTTAGCACCCTGATCCCCTAATAACTGTTTCTCCCATGTTTAATTCTACTTTTGGGACTTGTCGGAACGTTTAGTTGGGAATTTCGGAGAGTTTTTGGACACATAGTCTTTATATGTGAATTTAAGCTTTAGAAATCGAGTCGTAATTGAAACTGTGTGAAGACGGATTTGAAACGGAATTCCATCGACTTCGTCAGCTCCCTTGGGTAATTTCAGGGTTAGGAGCATGTTCAAAATGAGTTTTCGAGGTTTGTAGTAGATTTAGGCTTGAATTGGCAAAAGTTAGAAATTCGGCGATTTCGGCCGATAAGTGAAATTTTGATATCGGGCTCGTAATGGGATTACGGAAGTGGCAGCAAGTCCCTAGTGTCATTTATGACCTGTGTGTAGAATTTGAGGTCATTCAGACTATATTTGACGTGTTTCGGCATCGATTGTGGATTTTAGAAATTTCATAAGTTCTTAGGCTTGAATCTATGCATAATTGGTGATTTTGATGTTATGTGATGTTTTTTGAAGGCTCTACTAAGTTTGGATAACGTATTAGGACTTGTTGGTGAGCCTTTTTGAGGTCCCGGGGGCCTCGGGGATGTTTCAGATGCTCAACGGGATGAAATTGGACTTAGGAAACCAGCTGAAGCATTGCTGGTTCTGGTGTATCGCACCTGCGGATGGGGGAGACACAGGTGCGGACACGCAGGTGCGGTCTTGGCCAAGGTCAGCCATGCTCGCAGGTGCGGTCTTGGTTCCGCAGGTGCGGAGCCGCAGATGCGGCCCAGTGATCGCAGGTGCGTCCCCAGCCCTGTTAGTAAGTTTTCGCACCTGCGATGGATTTTCCGCAGGTGCGGTCCAACAGTCGCAGGTGCGGAATTCCTGGGTTGTTTATACAAAATCCGAGGGTTTGAAATTCATATTTTCTAAAACGATTTGGATCTCGGGATATGGAGATATTTAGTGGGTTTTGAGGAGAAGCTTCATAGGTAACGATTTCTAACCTTAATTCACTTGTATATCATTAACCCATAGCAATTTCTTCAATCTAATCAATGAAAATCATGAAAATGGGAGGAAATTCCCCAAGTAGAAATCTTGGGTTTTTAGGGGATTTTGACGTCGGATTTTGATGATTCTTGTTCGAGTGAGTTCGTGAGTGAATGGGTGTTCTAAATTTGTAACTTTCACTCGTTTCCGAGACATGGGCGCGGGGGACGTTTTGGGCACTTTTCCTAATTTCACGTATTAGCTTCGAAGTAATTAGCTATATTGATTCCTTAAAGTGATATTTATATTATACAATTGAATTGAATAGATTTGGGCCATTCGGAGTCGGGTACTTGTGGCAAGAGCGTGGTTTTGAGTTGAATAGCGCAGTCGAGGTAAGTGGCTTGCCTAACTCTGTGTTGGGGGATTCCCCTTAGGTTGTTTTGATACTATTTGTTATGTGGGAGCCATGTACTTGAGGTGACGAGTACGTACACGGGCCATAGTTGCTTAATTCCATTTTTTTCTATCCATGCCATGAATAATTTTACTCCTATTTCACTGTCAATGTTCTACTTGTGTAGTTTAGATTAGGAACAAGCATGCCTACCTGTTTTACCTAAATTCCCTATTTGATACAATGTGTACCATGTTAGTTAGTCTTTATCTTGTTCTTGTCTGTGACTCTTTACCTGAGCTGTTTAAATATACCGTATCTGGCATTCATTCGCATTGCATATTTAAATTGGGACTACAGACGTATTCCGGGAGCTTTCCCCCTGTACTGCATATTTAAATTTGGACTACGGACGTATTCCGGGAGCTTTCCCCCTCTACTGCATATTTAAATTGGGACTACAGACGTATTCCAAGAGCTTTCCCCCTGTACTGCATCTTTACATTTGGAACTACGGGACGTATCCCGGGAGATTCCACCATGTGATATTTTGTGCTGAGCCAAGGGCTCCCTGTTGCTGTTTTACTTTCAGATTATTGTTTCTACTGCTCACCTTAGTTTTTTTATATCTTCTGTACTATTTTAAACTATTTTACTTATAAAAATCCAGTAGAGCCTTAACCTGGCCTCGTCACTACTTGACTGGGGTTAGGCTTGGCACTTATTGGGTACCAATTGTGGTGTACTCACGCCCTTTCCTGCATATGTTTTCGTGCGCAAATCCAGGTGCCAACACTCCGTTTCCACGCTAGGGGTTCGAGCAGCTACTCCGAGGAGACTGAAAGGTAATTCTGCCACGTCCGTAGAGTCCTTCGAGTCACCTTCCGCTCCAAACTTAGATAGATTTTTCATGTATTTTCCCTTACGTTGTATAGAGCTACTTTTGAGATAGAGCTTGTGACTAATGTGATATTCTGGGTTTTGGGAGTTATAATTGTACATGTCGAGCGGCTACATTATGTCTACTTATGTTCCCTTCTGTCTTTATTTTATTATATTATTTTACGCAAATTTAGGTTTACCTAGTCGTAGAGACTAGGTGCCATCACGATACCTTTCAGAGGGTAAATCGGGTCGTGACCAGTTGGTATCAGAGCGTCTAGGTTCATAGAAGTCACAAGTCACAAGCCGATTTATTAGAGTCTCGTGGATCGGTGCGGCGATGTCCGTATATATATTCGAGAGGCTATGTAACTGTTAAGAACAATCACATTCTTTGGAATTCCTCTTCGTGCTAGTTACTGTCATCAAAATTATAAAACTCTATTCTACTCTTGCTCACAGATGGTGAGGAACCGTACCATACGTACTGACGATCAGGCACCCAAGCCCCCAGCCAGAGCCGCCAAAGGCAGGGGCAGGGGTAGAGGATGAGCACGCGGTGTAGCCCGAGCACCGGCGAGAGCAGCGACAGAGGAGCCCCCAGTAGCTACTGTTGGAGGGGCACAGGAGGTCCCTACTATTACTCCATCCCTCCAAGAGACTTTGGCTCAGTTCATGAGCGCTTTCAGCACTCTGTCTCAGGCGGGACTGCTCCCGATAGCTCCTGCCACATCTCAAGCCGGGGGACTGGCACAGACTCCCACAACCCATACTCCTGAGCAGAGGGTCCATATTGGGTAGGTTCCAGAGTATATTCCTATGCCCCCAGCAGCTCCAGCTCAGCATGATGCTAGGGTAGCTGCTTCTAAGATAGAGCATCTCAGACTTGATAGGTACAAGAAGTACCACCCACCTGACTTCAGGGAATTAGCTTCAGATGACGCTCTGGGTTTTCTTGAGGAGTGTCATCGCATTCTCCGCACTATGGGTATTGTGGAGACGAGTGGGGTTTCTTTCACCGCTTTTCAGATGAGGGGAGCGGCTTATTAGTGGTGGCGCGCCTATGAGTTGAGTAGTCCGGAGGATGCAGCTTCACTTAGTTGGGATCAGTTCTCCGAGATGTTTTTGCTTGAGTTTGTCCCTCACAGCCTCAGAGATGCTTGGCGTGCAGAGTTTGAGTAGTTACGCCAGGGTACCATGACTGTATCGGAATATGCAGTTTGTTTCAGTGACTTGGATCGTCATGCACCGACCTTGGTTGTCACGATTAGAGAGAGGGTTCGACGCTTCGTTGAAGGACTTCACCCCCAGTATTCGGAGAAGTATGGCCAGGGAGTTGGAGATAGATATCACTTACCACCAGGCCATGAGTATTTCCCAGAGGATTGAAAGTATGTTAGCCCGGGACAGAAAGGAGAGAGAGGCCAAGAGGTCTCGAGAGACTGGTCATTTTTCGGGAGTTCGTGCACCAGAAGCACGCTATGGTAGGGGTTTTATGAGTCGACCTGTTCATTCAACTCTTCCAGCAGCTAGTTGTATTCCAGCTCCTGCTAGACCTCAGGAACCTTATAATGCACAACTAGTATCTTGTGTGCCTCTTGCTCGAGGTGCTATCACCGGCCAGTCCAGCAGGCCAATTCAGAGTCAGCACTAGCCGCCACGTCCTACGAGGTTTTTTTTTATGTGTGGTGACCCTCGCCATGTGATCATAGATTTCCCCAGAGCTAGGATGGGTGCATTATCTCAGACTTATCAGGCCCCACGTGCTCCACTAGGTCCTCCAGCTATTCTTCCAGCCCCAGCTGCTACCCTACCTTCTCAGACAGCTTGAGGTGGAGGTCGGGGAAGTCGAGGTCGCCCTAGAGGGGGAGGCCAGGCCAGGTACTATGCTCTTCCATCCCGTTCAGAGGCCGTAGCTTCAGATTCGGTCATCACAGGTATTGTCCCTGTTTGTCATAGGGATGCATCAGTATTATTTGACCTAGGCTCTACGTATTCATGTGTGGCTTCTTATTTTGCTTCACATCTGGGGGTATCTCGGGATTCTTTGAGTTCCCCTATTTATGTTTCTACTCCGGTGGGAGATTCTCTTGTTGTGGACCGCGTATATCGGTCGTGTTTGATTGTTATCAGTGGTTTTGAGACCAGGGCTGATTAATTATTGCTCAGTATGGTAGATTTCGATGATATCTTGGGCATGGACTGGTTGTCTCCCCACTATGCTATTCTTGATTGTCACGCCAAGACCGTGACGCTGGCTATGCCAGGTTTACCGAGATTAGAGTGGAGAGGTACCTTAGAGTATACTCCCCGCAGAGTCATTTCTTTCCTTAAGGCTCAGTGGATGGTTAAGAAGGGGTGTGATGCGTACTTAGCCTATGTGAGCGATGTTAGTTCTAATACCTCTACAATTGAGTCAGTCCCAGTTGTGTGGGACTATCCTTATGTTTTTCTAGCTGATCTTCCGGATATGCCGCCCGATAGAGATATTGATTTCGGCATTGATTTGTTGCCGGGCACTCAGCCCATTTCCATTCCTCCCTATCGTATGGCTCCTCCTGAGTAGAAAGAGTTAAAGGAGCAGTTGCAGGAGTTTCTTGATAAGGGTTTCATCAGGCCCATTGTATCACCTTAGGGTGCTCCAGTATTATTTGTGAAGAAAAATGATGGCTCCATGGGTATGTGTATTGATTACCGGCAGCTGAATAATGTTACAGTGAAGAACAAGTACCCTTTGCCTCGCATTGATGATTTGTTTGACCAGTTACAGGGCGCCACGGTATTTTCAAAGATTGACTTGCGTTCTGGCTATCATCAGTTGAAGATTCAGGAGCCGGATATCCCGAAGACTACCTTCAGGACCAGATATGACCACTATGAGTTCCTTGTTATGTCATTTGGGCTGACCAATGCCCCAGCAGCCTTTATGCACTTGATGCACAGTGTGTTCCGACCTTATCTTGATTCTTTCGTCATTGTATTTATTGACGACATTTTGGTATATTCTCGGTCCCAGGAGGACCATGAGTAGCATTTGAGGACCGTGCTTCAGACTTTGAGGGAAAAGAAATTGTATGCAAAATTTTATAAGTGTGAATTTTGGCTTGATTCTGTGGGATTCTTAGGCCATGTGGTGTCTTGTGATGGGATCAAAGTGGATCCGAAGAAAGTGGAGGCGGTGCAGAGTTGGCCTAGACCGTCATTAGCTACTAAGATCCGCAGTTTCCTCGGTTTGGCTGGGTACTATCGTCGTTTCGTAGAGGGATTTTCATCTATTGCAGCACCTATGACCAGACTGAACCAGAAGAGTGCTCTGTTCAAGTGGACTGAGGAGTGTGAGGAGAGCTTCCAGAAGCTCAAGACAGCCCTGACTACAGCTCCACTATTGGTATTCCCTACGAGTTCAGGTTCCTATACAGTCTATTGTGATGCTTCGAGGATTGGCCTTGGGGCGGTTTTGATGCAGGACGGTAGGGTGATTGCCTACGCATCCAGATAGTTGAAGGTGCATGAGAAGAACTATCCATTTCATGATCTTGAGTTGGCAGTGATTGTTCACGCCCTGAAGATATGGGGTCATTATTTATACGGTGTTCCCTGTGAGATTTTCACGGATCACCGGAGTTTGCAGCACTTGTTCAGGAAGAAGGACCTCAATTTTTGCTAGCGGAGATTCTTGGAGTTACTAAAGGACTACGACATCACCATATCATACCACCCGAGGAAGGCCAATGTGGTGGCCGATGCCTTGAGTCGCCGTGCGGAGAGTTTGGGGAGTTTGGCATATCTTCATGCAGTTAAGAGGCCCTTAGACTTGGATGTTAAGTCCTTAGCTAGTCAGTTCGTGAGATTGAATCTTTCAGAACCTTGCCGGGTATTAGCTTGTGTGGTTGTACGATCTTCTCTTTATGACCACATTCGAGCGCGCCAGTATGATGATCCCCACCTTCTGGTTCTTCAGGACAGGGTTCGGCGAGGTGATGCTAGGGATGTGACTATAGGAGATGACGGGGTGATGAGGATGCAGGGTCGGCACTGTGTGCCCAATGTGGATGGGCTTTGGGAGTTGATTCTTGAGGAGGCCCATAGCTTGCAGTATTCCATTCATCCGGGTACCGCGGAGATGTACCAGCATCTGAGACAGCATTATTGGTGGAGAAGGATTAAAAAGGATATAGTGGAGTTTGTGGCCAAGTGTCTCAACTGTCAGCAAGTCAAATATGAGCATCAAAGACCAGGAGGGCTACTTCAGCAGATTGAGCTTCCAAAGTGGAAGTGGGAGCGGATCACCATGGACTTTGTGGTTGGACTTCCTCGGACTTTGAGAAAGTTCGATGCTATATGGGTGATCGAGGATCGGCTGACCAAATCAGCCCATTTCATTCCAGTGTTGACTACATATTCCTCCTAGAGGTTGGCGGAGATTTATATAAGGGAGATTGTTCGTCTCCACGGTATCCCAGTATCTATCATTTCAGACAGAGGTACACAGTTCACTTCACGGTTTTGGAGAGCCATTCAGCAGGAGCTAGGCACCAGGGTAGAGTTAAGTACAGACTTTCACCCTCAGACGGATGGACAGTCCGAGCGCACGATTCAGATTCTTGAGGATATGCTCTGTGCCTGTGTGATGGATTTTGGAGGGTCATGGGACCGATTTCCACTTTCATAGTTTGCTTATAATAACAGTTACCAGTCTACCATTCATATGGCACCTTATGATGCTTTATATGGTAGACGGTGTCGATATCCAGTTGGATGGTTTGAGCCGGACGAGGCCCGATTGTTAGGTACATATTTGGTTCAGGTTTCCCTGGACAAGGTGAAGGTGATTCAGGAGAGACTTCGCACAGCTCAGTCCAGGCAGAAGAGTTATGCCGGCCGAAAGGTTCGTGATTTGGCATTATAGCTGATGATCGAGTTTTGCTTCGGGTATCGCCTATGAAGGGCATCATGAGGTTTGGGAAGAAGGGTAAGTTGAGTCCGAGATTTATTGGCCCTTTTGAGGTGTTGCGGTGTGATGGGGAGGTTGCCTATGAGATTTCCTTGCCTCCCACCCTATCAGAAGTTTACCCGGTATTCCACGTCTCTATGCTCCGGAAGTATCATGGTGACCCGACTCATATTTTGGATTTCAGTTCAGCCCAATTGGACAAGGATTTATCATATGTTCAGGAGCCAGTAGCTATATTTGATAGACAGGTCAGAAAGCTCAGGTCAAAGAATATTGCATCAGTAAAGGTTCAGTGGAGAGGTCAGCCGGTTGAGGAGGCGACTTAGAAGACCGGGCAGAAGATGCGCAATCAGTACCCTCATTTTTTCACAGCTTTCGGTATGTCTCTATATTTGTTCGAGGACGAACGATTTTCTTAAGAAGGGGAGAATGTAACGACCCGGTCGATTGTTTTGAGAGTTAGAGCCCTGATCCCCTAATAACTGCTTCTCCCAAGTCTATTTTTTCTTTGCGGACTTGTGGGAACGTTTAGTTGTGAATTTCAGAGAGTTTTTGGACACATAATCCTTATATGTGAATTTAAGCTTTAGAAATAACGTCGTAGTTGGAGCTGTGTGAAGACGGATCCGAAATGGAATTTCGTCGACTCTGTTAGCTCCGTTGGGTGATTTTGGGTTTAGGAGCGTGTTCGGAATGTCTTTTCGAGGTCTGTAGTAGATTTAGACTTGAATTGGCGAAAGTTAGAAATTCGGCGAATTCGGCCGATAGCTGAAATTTTGATATCGGGCTCGGAATGGGATTCCGGAAGTGGCAGTACGTCTGTAGGGTCATTTATGACCTGTGTGTAAAATATGAGGTCATTCGGACTAGATTTGACGTGTTTCGGCATCGGTTGTGGTTTTTTGAAATTTCATAAGTTCTTAGGCTTGAATCCATGCATAATTGGTGATTTTGATGTTATGTGATGTGTTTTGAAGGCTCGACTAAGTTTGGATAAGGTATTAGGACTGGTTGGTAAGCTTGGTTGAGGTCCCGGGGGCCTCGGGGATGTTTCGGATGCTCAACGGGATAAAATTGGACTTAGGAAACCAGCTGAAGCATTGTTGGTTCTGGTGTATCGCACCTGCGGATGGGGTAGCCGGAGGTGCGGACACGCAGGTGCGGGCAGGGGCTTCGAAGGTGCGGTCTTGGACAAGGTCATCCATGCTCACAGGTGCGGTCTGGGTTCCGCAGGTGCGGAGCCGCAGATGCGGCCCAGTGACCGCAGGTGCGGCCCCAACCCTGTTAGTGAGTTTTCGCACCTGCGATGGATTATCCATCGCAGGTGTGGTCCAAGAGCCGCAGGTGCGGAATTCCTGGGATGTTTATACAAAATCCAAGGGTTTGAAATTCATATTTTCTAAGACGATTTGGAGCTCGGGATTTGGCGATTTTCAGTGGGTTTTGAGGAGAAGCTTCATAGGTAACGATTTCTAACCTTAATTCACTTGTATATCATTAACCCATAGCAATTTCTTCAATCTAATCAATGAAATTGGGTGAAAAATCATGAAAATGGGAAGAAATTCCCCAAGTAGAAATCTGAGGATATTAGGGGATTTTGACGTCGCTTGATGATTCTTGTTCGAGTAAGTTCGTGAGTGAATAGGTGTTCTAAATTTGTAACTTCCACTCGTTTCCGAGAAGTGGACCCGGGGGACTTTTTGGGCAATTTTCCTAATTTCGCATATTAGCTTCAAAGTAATTAGCTATATTGATTCCTTAAAGTGATATTTACATTATGCAATTGAATACAATAGATTTGGGACATTAGGAGTCGGGTACTCATGGCAAGAGCGTGGTTTTGTGTTGAATAGCGCAGTCGAGGTTAGTGGCTTGCATAACTCTGTGTTGAGGACTTCCCCTTAGGTTGTTTTGATACTATTTGTTATGTGGGCGCCGTGTACATGAGGTGACGAGTACGTACACGGGCCATAGTTGCTTAATTCCATTTTTTTCTATCCATGCCATAAATCATTTTACTCCTATTTCACTGTCAATGTTCTACCTGTGTAGTTTAGATTAGGAAGAAGCATGCCTACCTGTTTTACCTAAATTCCCTATTTGATACAATGTGAACCATGTTTGTTAGTCTTTATCTTGTTCTTGTCTGTCACGCTACCTTTCGGAGGGTAAATCGGGTCGTGACACCCCACTTAGCCCAAATCCATATATCAAGGTAACCAATAACTCACAATGCACATATGCTATCACCGCCACAATACCGCAGTGAGATTCAACTAAATCCTTCATAAGCTCATATAACACCAACTATTTAATGCCTCAAATCATCTACAACCTCGCATTCACCATTGTAGTAGTCACGCCAACCCTCACAAGCGATCAAAACTCAAATTGCAACATATATCAATTATTGATAAAAGAGGACTTGCTACAAAATCACCTAGGGATCACACAACCTCAGGACACCCCGCAGGAGATAACCCCGCCTGCTTTGCCTCAAATTGATGTCTCTCTATACCCTTCCCAACAAAATCATAGCATTGGTCAGCCTGGAAGACATCACCAAAAACTCATACCACAACTGGAAGATCCACTTCCTTCCACAAATGGACTACATGAGAGGTCCTTCAACACACTCACAACTCGAGGACATATGCCAACTCAAAACAGAAGTCAAACACTCAGTACCCAGTCACACAAATCCGACCAATAATGACACAAACGGATATATAAGTCCCAAATGCATGTGCTCACACAATCAAAGTTTTAGCACTTAAGCCACAGATAAAACCCGGCCTCAAGTCCTCCAGACTGGCCCATTATCAACATGCTACAATCACATCTCGCACCTCACCCATGGAAATCACAAGTCATCAATGCATAGCTGATACCGAAAGCTCACGTGCGCATTCGAATACATGGAAGGAATTCAAAGAAATTCGCTTTAGGTCGAATTAATGGATTCGCACGACCAAAATTCAATAATGTGAGATTTTTCCTAAGGGTTCTGTAGCCTCTCGAAGATAAGTACATACGTCTCCGTACCGATCCGCAAGACTCTACTAAACCTGCTCATGACTGGTGAGACCTATATAACCTAGAGCTCTAATACCAATTTGTCACGACCCCAAAATACCCAGTCGTGATGGCGCCTATCGTAAAATCAGTAAATCCACACATTTCATTTGATTTAAGATTATTTTCAGAAATTCTCTACATTTACAGCAAGAGTCTCATTTATAAAATCATTAAGAAGTTTAGCACTATTAAAACATACATAAAAACCAATCCCAAAACTAGTGTCACCGAGCCATGAGTTACTATATCTATAATGTCAAAATACAGAGCTGACATAATAGTGTCTGATATAACTAAATAAATACGATAGGAAGATAGAGAGGGAGAAAACGAGGTTGCGATCGCCAGCTGCTACCTCGAAGACTCCAAAAGAAACCCTGACCGCAAATCAGCAACCGCTACCGGTCCCGATGTACCTAAATCTGTATACAAGGTGCAGGGGGTAACGTGAGTACACTAACTCAGAAGTAACGAACCCAAACTATGGGCTGAGAGGTAGTGACGGACTAAACCCCAGTGGATATATCAAGAATCAGTGTACATGAATTTAGGCATGTTCGTAGTTATCTAACAAATAATAAAACAGGATAAGTTCAAGTACGAACAGTAAACCATGAATAACTCAGTATACTCTACATGTCAATGTGTCAACTGTATGAAAATCCTCATAGTGCTCCCACTCTCATATTCAAGTCCACCCAGTACTGTATAAGGCTCGCGGGCCCTAGGAAGATTCATCTCGGAATATATACACATGTGACAGTAGTCACTCAGTACTGAGGAAGGCCGATCCAGCCCTATGGAGAAGATCCACCTCCAGATAATGATACATCTCACAACCACTTGGTACAGTATATGGCTCAACGGCCCAGGGAAGATCCATCCTAGAATACGTACACACATCACTAACATCACTCGCTTAGTACCGAGGAACAGGCCAATCCAGCCTCGTGGAGAAGATCCATCTCCAAGTATAAACACTTCGGACAAGATCCATGTCCAGGGAAGATCCATCCCTCAAATGTCATTGCGCTCACTGAAGGTGTAAAGACTCCGGAGGGGCTCCTCTTAGCCCAAGTGTTATAACAAGCCAACGAAGGCATAATCAATATCTCGCTGCGGCATGCAGCCCGATCCCATACTATCACTCAATATCAGGCTCTCGGCCTCACTCAGTCATCACTATCCAATCTCGCTCACATGGTCTCACAATGCATTAACTAGCCCGCATCAATGATATAATGCACAAAATCGACGATTACTGAGACTGAGACATGATATGATATGCTATGATAGAACTGATTATATAATATCAATGAAACACATGATATGACAGCAATAAATGACCACTCGGGTCTTAACAGTGTCGGCGTTAAGCCCTAACAAAATATCTAGCATGATTTCTAGCATGTTTGCATGTAAACGACCGCTCGGGTATCAACAGTATCGGCGTGAAGACTTAATATATAATTTATCATGATTTCTGACATGTTCTCAGTATCGGCCCCCGGACCCATGTCTAGGAATTTGATAAAAATCACATCACAATAATCATCATCCTCCCACGAGTCTATACATACTAAGAACATCAAAATCTGACCTCAAATGGCCCCTCAAATCCCCAATTAAAGGTCTAGAACTTCAAGCCCTAATCCCCGAATTTTAGTCACTAATTTCCATAAATTTCACCTCTAATTAGTCAAATAACACCATAGAAATAAGTTTTAGGTCCAATATCTTACCTCCACGAAGTTCCCTTGAATTCCCTCTTCAAATCGCTCCTACAAGCTCCGACCCGTATGAAACTCTTGATGAAATAAGCCAAAATTTGCGAAGGCTACTATTTATACTTTCTATCCGGCAAAACCACACCTGCAGACCTTCCCTCACACCTGCGGACCTACACCTACGGTCCTAGGTGCGCACCTGCGGTCCTTACTTTAAAGTCCATTTTCCGCTTCTGCGCTTAACCAACCGCACCTACGGGCTCGCAGATGCGGTAAACTTCCGCATCTGCGATGAAGTCTCAGACCAGACCAACTCCGCACCTGCGATGACCAAACGCACCTGCGGTGACCGCACCTTCGCTTACCCTTCCGCATCTGCGGAACACCAGAACCGACTACACCAGCAGCCTTGAAATGCAAAAAACCAATTCGTCAACCATCTGAACTCATCTCGTGTCCCTCGGGACCTCAACCAATGGTACCCACAAGTCATAAATGATCACCCGAACTTAGTCGAACCCTCGGAAAACCCAAAATAACATCGAAACACCAAATCTACGCATGATTCAAGCCTATGGATCTTCAAACTTCCGAAATTCACCAACGTTACCGAAACTAACCAAACCTCGTCCGAATAACCTAAAAAATTTCCAACACCTCCCAAATGACACCACGAACCTGATCCAACTTCAGGAATTCCATTTTGACCCCGATAGCTAATTTTCCACTGTCGACCGGGAATTGCCTAAAACTCATTTTTTGCAAATTCAAGCCTAATACTACTCCGGACTTTAGAATAACATTCCGAATACACTCCTAAGTCCCAAATCATCTAACAAAGCTATCTGAGCCATAAAATCAACATTCTGAGAACGTTTACCTACAAGTCAACTCCCGGTTGACCTTTCCAATTATTAAGCCAACTTAAGAGACTAAGTGTCTTATTTCTCACCACGACTACCCCTAACCCGAACCAACCGACCCCACACAATGTAACTGAGCTAAGCAACGCATGATAAATCAGAAACAGAGAAAACGGGGTTAATCTCACGGAACGACCGGTCGGGTCGTTACAGATATAGCCCAAGCCATCTGGATCGCATAAAATTTTGCCTGCCCATAAAAAACGACCTAAGGAACAATAGTCACTGCCACTCCATGAGCATTCCTCATTTTTTTGGCGTTTTAGGCCCATAAAATTGGAATTCCGCTCGATTCCAAGGTTTGCATGTGCTATAGTCCACGCCATCAGGTGGGTCCCAGGCCACCGGACCCTTATCACATATTGTTGGCCCATAAAAAATGACCTAAGGAACAATAGTCACTATCTCGCCATTAGTGTTCCTCATTTTTAGGCGTTAAAGGGCCATTAAACTAGAATTTTGCCCGATTGCTAGATTTTAGTGTGCTATAGTCCACGCCATCAGGTAGGGCATGGGCCACCAGATCCGGATCGCCTTAAATTTTACTGTCCCATCAAAATTTATCTTAAGAACAATAGACACCGCCTCACCACGATCGTTACTCGTTTTTGGAATTTTAGGGCCATAAAACTGGAATTTCACCCGATTAATTTTCGTATGTTGTATCCCATACAATCTGGTGGGGTCCAGGCCACCGGACCCGTATTGCCTAAAATTTTGTCGTCCCATCAAAAATGACTTAAGTAACAATAGTCACCGCCTTGCCATGACCCTTCCTCATTTTTTGCATTTTAGGGCCATAAAATTAGAATTCCGTCTGATTCCCAGATTTTCGTATTCTATAGCTTATGCCATCTGAACCGCCTAAAATTTAGCCTGCCCATCAAAAACGACCTAAGCAACAATAGTCACCGCCTCGCCATCACCATTCCTTATTTGTTGGCATTTTAGGGTCATAAAACTTAAATTCTGTTCGATTTCCAGGTTTCCGGCCCATACAAAAGGACCTAAGGAATAATAGTCACCAGCGCGCCATGACCGTTCCTCCTTTTCTGGCGTTTTACGGCCAGAAAAACTTGAATTCCACCCGATTCCCAAACTTTCATGTGCTATAAACCATTCCATCCAGATCGCCTTAAATTTTAGTCGGCCTATAAAAATGACCTAAGAAACAATAGCCACCACCTCGCTATGACCGTTCCTTAATTTTGGTTTTTCAGGTCCATAAAACTAGAATTCTACCCAATTCCTAGATTTTCATGTGCTATAGCCCGACATGCCGATCGCCTAAAATTTTTCCGGCCCATAAAACATGACCTAAGGAACAATGGTCACCGCCTTTCCATGACCATTCCTCGTTATTTTGGAATTTTAGGGCCATAAAACATGAATTCCACCTGATTCCTAGATTTTTGTGCGTTATAATAGCCCATGCCATCTAAGTGGGGCCCGGGCCACCTGACGCGTATAACTTAAAAAAAATTCGTCCCATAAAAAATGACTTAAGGAACAATAGTCACCGCCTTCCCTTGACTATTCTTCGTTTATTGGAGTTTTAGGGCCATAATACTTAAATTTCGCCCGATTCCTAAATTTTCATGTGTTATTGCCCTCGCCATCTGGAAGGGCCGGAGCCACCGGACCAAGATAGCCTAAAGTTTTTACGGCCCATAAAAATGACCTACGGAATAATAGCCACTGCCTCACTATGATTGTTCCTCCTTTTTGGGGTTTTAGGGCCATAAAGTTGGAATTCCACCCGATTCCCATATTTTGTGTGCTAAAGCACACGCCATCTGGTGGGGCCCTGTCCACCGAACCCGAATTGCCTAAAAAATTTCCGATCCATCAAAATCAACCTAAAGAACAATGGGAACCGCCTCGCCATGACCGTTCCTCACTGTTTGGCATTTTGTCCCATAAAACTAGAATTCTATCCGTTTTCCAGATTTCGTGTTATAACTTACGCCATCCGGATAGTCTAAAACTTTTTCGGCCCATCAAAAATGACCTAAGAAACAATAGTCACCGCCTCTCCATAGTCGTTACTCGTTTTTTGACGTTTTAGAGCCATAAGTCTGGAATTTCTCCAGATTCTTAGATTTTCATGTGCCACGCCATTTGGTGTTGCTCGAGCCACCAGACTTGAATCGCCAAAAATTTTGTCGACCTATTAAAAATGACCAAAGGAACAATTGTCACCTTTTTAAATGATCGTTCCTCGTTTTCGGCGTTTTGGGAGCTTAAAACTGGAGTTATGCTTGATTCCCAGATTTTCGTGTGCTACTGGGGCTTAGGCCATTAGACCTGGATCGCTTATAATTTTTTCAGACCAACAAAAATTGACCTAAGGAACAATAGTCACCTTCTTCCATGACTGCCTCATTTTTTGGCATTTTAGGGCCATAAAACTAGAATTCTTCCTGATTCCTAGATTTTCGTGTCTTATAGCCCAAGAAATCAGGTGGAGCCCGAGCCAACGGACCTGAATGGACTAAAAAATTTCTGGCCATTCAAAAATGACCTAAGGAACAACTGTCACCGCCTCTCCATGACCATTCGTAATTTTTGGCATTTTACAGCCGTAGAACTCAAATCCTGCCTGATTCCTAGATATTCGATTGTTATACCCCATGCCATCTGGTGGGGCTCGATCAATCAGACCTGAATCAACTTAAATTTTGTCGTCCCGTCAAAAATGACCTAGGGAATAATAGTCACCGCTTTACCATGACCATTGCTTTTTTGTAGGGCAATAAAACTGGAATTTCGCCTAATTCTTAGATTTTTATGTGTTATAGCCCATGCGATCTAGTGATGCTCGAGCCACAGCACCCGGATCGCCTAAAACTTTGTCAGTCCATCTAAAATGACTTAAGGAACTAATTTCACCGCCTAGCCATGATCAATACTCTTTTTTGGCATTTTAGCGCCATAAAACTAGGGTTCCGCCTGATTTACAAATTTTCGTGTGCTATACCCTATACCATCTAGTAGGCCCCGAGCCACCGGACCCGCATTGCCTAAAATTTTACCGGCCCATCAAATAGGAACTAAGGAACAATACTCACCTCCTCGCCATGACCCTTCCTTATTTTTTAGCGTTTTAGAGACATAGAAGTGGAATTCTTCAAATTTTCGTGTGCTATAGCCCACGCCAATTAGTGGTGCCCGGGCCATCGGACCCGAATCGCCTAATATTTTTCCGCACCATCAAATACAACCAAGGAATAATAGTCACCGCCTCTCCATGATCGTTCCTCATTTTTTCGCGTTTTAGGGCCAAAAAACTGCAACTTCTCCTGAATCCCAAAATTTTGTGTGTTATAGCCTACGTCATCTGGTGCGACCCAGGACACTTGACTCAGATCGCTTGAATTTTTTTTGGCCCAGTAAAAACGACCTAGGGAACAACTGCACCGCCTCGCGATAACCATTACTCGCTTTTTGGAGTTTTAGGGCCATAAAATTGAAATTTCGCCAGATTTTCAGATTTTAATGCGCTATAGCCCACGCTATCTGGTGATGCCCAGGCCACCGACCTGGATCACCTAAAAATATTCCGACCTATCAAAAATTACCTAAGGAAAAATATTCACACCTGAATAATGAGGTCTCTTATATGACCCCTGACCTCCTAATCTGAGAACCATCTCAACTCTCCTGGCCACATTGGCCGCATCCTGAAAGGAAATCTCACTCCTCGTCTCCTTAGACATCTGCAACCTGATGGGTTGAGAAAGGCCCTCAATAAATCTCCTAACCCTCTCTCTCTCGGTGTGGGTAACAAAAGAATAGCATGACGGGCCAAATCCATGAAACGGGTCTCACACTACGTAGCAGTCATGCTGCCCTGCTGAAGACGCTCAAACTGACGGCATCGCTCCTCTCTAGTAGTGATAGGCAGGAACTTCTACAAGAAGAGATGTGAAAATTGATGTCAATAGGTAATCCCTCCACCATTTCTTAGCGGAACCCGTCATTTGAAAAGCAGTGAAATCGACCCCATTGGTCTCCGAAATACCCATGTTCCGAAGAACCTCATGACAACTATCAAGGTATTTCTGAGGGTTCTCTGAAGTGGCACCGCTGAAATGAACAGGGAAAAGCTTGATAAGACTGTCCAATCTCCATAAGGCATCAGAGGACATAGTTTCCCCATCAATGAGCATTGTTGCAGTAACTGTCTGAACTGCCACAACTGGATTGGCTGTTGGGATCTGAATCTGGGGAGTAATCTGCTAAGGAGTGTGGGTAGCAGAAGTCTAAACCCCTCTTCCAGCCTAAGATACGGTTGCTGCCACGGGGAATGCACAGTCTGGGCTACACTCTCCATAAGGACCACTAGTCGGACCAAGGCATCCTGAAGCACCGGGGTAGCAATAAACCCCTCTGGGACCTAAGTTGATCCCGCCGGAACGGTCTGAGCTGGAGCCCCTTCATCAAGCTCTATCAAGGGCTCCGTAGCTGGAGCTGCTGCTTGAGCACTGGGCTGAGTCCTGCCACTACCTCGGCCTCTAGTACGGCCTTGGCCTCTCCCCCTTGTAGGAGCAGCTGCTGCTGGAGGATTCGGTTGCTGGTCATCAGAAGAAGAGGTACGTGTTCTCTCCATCTGCGAGAGAATAAGAATAGAAGAGTTCAATCAGTATTGGGATAACAAGAATCGCACGACAGAGTAGAAATAAAGTGAACTTGTTACTAACTTCATAGCCTCTGAGAGATAAGTACAGGCGTCTCCATACCGATCCCTTAGACTCTATTAAGCGTGTCCGTGAATTGTGAAACCTAGGCAGCCTAGTACTCTGATACCAACTTGTCATGACCCGAATTCCCACCATCGGGACCGTGACGTCGCCTAACACTGTACTTTATAGGCAAGCCAACATTATAGGGTTAAACATTTAAAGCAGTATAAAACATATACAAAATCTAATACTATCCAATAATGATACAAAAAATAATGTATGAAATAATGAAACGAAACCACGGCTAATATCTAGCTACCCAGGATTGGGAGTCACAATTCACGAACTACTAATGATTACTACAAGTATTTGGCTGAAAGAAAATATATATCTGTTTTGAACTTAATAAAACAACAGCTGAATAATAAGGAAGAGACTCCACGAATCTGTGGACGTCAGCAGATCTACCTCGTGTCTCCGTGCGAAAGTATCAGCTACTACTCCAACTCAACTCTGACCTGAACCTGGACCTTCACAAGAAGTGTAAAGTGAACTATCAGTACAACCGACCCCATGTACTGGTAAGTGCCAAGCCTAACCTCGACAAGGTAGTGACGAGGCTATGGCGGGGCATTTATAATATAACCTGTGTACAATGTTTAATAATAGAAAAATGGAAATACTAAACTAAAGGAAACAGTAACTTGCAGTAAACAAATAAGTAACTCAGCTATCTTTCCAGATCTCAGCTATAACCAATCCTTACGAGAATTTCCATGTTACAAATTTAAATCACGGTAATAGCAGAATATGGAAACAACAAAATAAAGCAGTGTGCATTCCGACCCCATCATATAACCAGTAACAACATAAACATTCTCCCTTATTACTCCTTGTTGCGGCGTGCAACCCGATCCCACCTGTCCACCCTTATTACTCCTCAATATATATATCACCCGACGTGCAACCCGATCCCACCTGTCCACCATTATTATTCCTTGTTACGCCTGCAATCCGCTCCCACCAGATTCATCAATCACACAATAAGTACAAGTGTTTCACAATTTAGATCAGGACATTCCACAAAATTTATGCCTCAAACCCTTGTAAACGGATAACTATGAAATTAGAACTTCACCAATTAAACTACACTGCGAGACGAACCAGTATATATACCGTGAAACGCCGACAACCCAGCTTAAACCAATAGTGTATCACAATGAGAATACAGAACAACTAATACTTCCAGATAAGAGACCACTTTCAACAAAAGCTATTAGGCATGTAAGAATTTAAGAGAGGAACATAACAAATTGGGAACGGGGAGGGGGAGGGGAACATGCTAAATAGTTAATTTGGCGGCACCTCACCTATATGCCACACACATGAATTATCACATAGCAATTAAGTCGGGGATTCCTAATCCCTCAAGTTAAGGTTAGATCAAACACTTACCTCAATTTGACGGCCAACTCAACGCTCAATTATCTCTTTTCCTTTAGAATTCACCTCCAACCCACTCGTGTCTAATCATAATTAATTCAATATTATCAATTATTGCTAAAGGAATTAACTTTAATGCAATATAATGGTTGTCCTAAGACAAAAGATAAAAATCGACCTCGGACCTGCTTGGTCCAAACTCGAGGTTCGAACCAAAATTCGTTTGCCCATTCTCCCCCGAGCCTGGATATATAATTGGTTTTGGAATCCGACCTCATCTCGAGGTCTAAATCCCCAAATTTCAAAATTCCTAAGTTCTACCCAAAAATCTCTAATTCTACCATGAAAATTCTAGATTCTAGGTAAATCTCTAATTCTACCATGAAAATTCTAGATTCTAGGAATCACTTACTTATTATTTGGAGAAGTTTTGGTCTTTGGAAAATCGCCTATGGAGGTTTAGGGTTCGAAAAATTGAAAAATGGGTAAAACATCCGGTCTAAGTCCAAACTTATTAGCTGCGGATGTCGCATTTGCGACCAGAGCTTTGCAAATGCGAAATCCTCCACATTTCCGTTGCCTTCGCATTTGCGACAATTATGTCGCATTTGCGACTGCTGGCCCACCGCTTTTGCGGGCAGGAGGTCGCATTTGCGATCATGGCCTTCCCTGGACACTCTTCGCAATTGCGAAGATAATCTCGCATTTGCGAGAACCAAGCTGGACCATGCTTCTTCGCAATTGCGATAAAAGTCTCGCATTTACCAAGCCTGCTATGCTTGCAATTGCGAAGCCTGATCTTGCAATTGCGAGATCAGAGGTTGCAATTGCGAGATCAGAGGTCAGCATCAGACACCAGACACTAGCTATGTTTTTCTGAGTTCTAAACACTCCGTAGCCTATCCGAAACTCACCTGAGCCCTCGGGGCTCCAAACCAAATATTCACGCAAGTTTAAAAACATCACACAAACTTGCTCGTGCAATCAAATCACAAAACTAACACCTAAAACTACGGATTTAGAATCAAAACTCATGAATTTCTCAAGAACACTTCAAAATTATTATCTTCTCAATCGGACGTCTGAATCACGTCAAATCAACTCCGATTATCACCAAAATTCACATACATGACATATATGTTATAATAGACTTGTACCAGGCTCCGGAACTAAAATACGGGGCCGATACTAAAGTGTTCAAACATTAATCAATTTCTTTAATTCCTTTAAATTCGAGTCTAACAATTTTCATGAAAAACTCATTTCTCAAGCTAGGGACCTCGGAATTCGATTTGGGGCATACTCCCAAGTCCCGCATTTTACTACAGACCTCCCGGGACCGTCGAAATACGGGTCCGGGTCCGTTTACTCAAAATGTTGACCAAAGTCAACTAAAAATAAATTTTAACTCTCAAAAATTATTGTTTCATATATATTCACATAAAAGCTTTCTGGATTCACGCCCGGACTGGCACGCAAATCGAGGTGAATAAAAATAATGTTTTTAAGGCTAACGAGCCCAGAATAGAGTTTTAATTCATAAGATGACCCTTTGGGTCATCACACCTAAAAGTTTATCGGCCCATCAAAAATGACCTATGGAACAATAGTCACAGTCGCAACATGGCCCTTCCTCATTTTTTGGATTTTTATAGCCATAAAACTGGAATGCTGGCTGATTCCTTGATTTTCGTGTGCACTAGCCCATGCCATCTGGTGGAGCCAGGGCGGCCGAACCTGGATCGCCTAATATTTTAACGGCCCATCAATAATTATATAAGGAGAAATAGTCACCGTCTCACCATGATCTTTCCTCATTTTTTGGCATTTTAGGTCCATAAAACTAGAATTCTGTCGATTCCTAGATTTTCATGGATTATAGACCACACTATCGGGTGGGGTCAGGTCCACCAGACCCGGATCGTCCACAATTTTATCGTACCATCAGAAACGACCTAAGGAACAATGTTCACCGCCTCGCCAAGACCGTTCCTCATTTGTTTACGTTTTAGGGCCATAAAAGTAGAATTTCGCCTGATTCCCAGATTTTAGTGTGCTATAGCCCATGCCATCTGGATCGCATAAAATTTTGCATGCCCATAAAAAATAACCTAAGGAACAGTAGTCACTTCCTCGTATGAATGTTCCTCATTTTTTATGTTTTACTGCCACAAAACTGGAATTCCGCTCGATTACATGATATTTTGTGTGCTATAGTCCACGCCATCAGGTGGAGCTTGGGCCACTGGGCCCAGATCGCATAAAATTTTGTCGGCCCATAAAAAATGACCTAAGGAGAAATATTCACCATCTCGCCATTATTGTTCCTCATTTTTAGGTGTTCAAGGGCCATAAGAGTGGAATTTTGCCCGATTTCTAGATTTTCATGTGATATAGCCCACGCCATCGGGTGGGGCATGGGCCACTGGATCCGAATCGCCTAAAATTTTACCGACCCATCAAAAATGACCTAGGGAACAATAGTCACCGGCACGCAATGATTGTTCTTTAATTTTGGTATTTTAGGGCCATAAAACTTGAATTTCACCCGATTACAAAAATTTTGTATGTTGTATCCCACACCATCTGGTGGGCCAAGGCCCCCGGACTTGGATCTCCTTAAATTTTTCCGGCCCATCAAAAATTACCTAAGGAACAATCGACACCGCCTCACCATGACCATTTCTCATTTTTTGGCGTTTAGGGCCATAAACCTGGAATTTCGCTCGATTCCCAGATTTTTGTGTTCTATTGCCCACGCCATCTGCTGGGGACCAGATCACTCGACCTAGATTGCCTAAAAAAAATTCGACTCATCAAAAATGTCCTAAGGAACAATAGTCATCGCCTCTCCATGACCGTTCCTCATTTTTTTGGCGTTTTAGGGCCATAAAACAAGAATTCCGCCCGATTACAAGATTTTCGTGTTCTATAGCCCATGCCATACGACTCACCTAAATTTTTCTGGCCCATCAAAATATATCTAAGGAACTATAGCCACCGCCTCGTCATGACCGTTCCTTGTTTTTAGTATTTTAGGGCCAAAAAACTAGAATTCCGCCTAATTCCCAGATTTACGTGTGCTATAACCCATGCCATACGGATCACCTTAAATTTTGTCAGACCATAAAAATGACCTAAGAAACAATAGTCACCACATCGCTAAGACCGTTCCTTATTTGTTGGTTTTTAGGGCCATAAAACTTGAATTCTGCTCGATTCTCATATTCTCATGTGTTATAGCCCATGCCATCCAGATCGCCTAAAATTATGTCGTCCCATAAAACACGACCTAAAGAATAATAGTCACCTCATGTCCATGACCCTTCCTCTTGTTTTGGAAATTTAGGGTCACAAAACTTGAATTCCACCTGATTCCCCGATTTTCGCGTGTTATAATAGCCCACGCCATCTAGTGGGGCCCAGGCCACCGGACCCGGATTGCCTAAATTTTTGTCGACTCATGAAAAATGACTTAAGGAACAATAATCACCGCCTTTCCTTGACCGTTCCTCGTTTATTTGACTTTTAAGGCCATAAAACTTAAATTCCGCCCAATTCCTAGATTTTCACATGATATTGGCCATGCCATTTGGAAGGGTCGGGGCCACCAGACCAAGATAGCCTAAAATATTGACGGCCCATAAAAAATGACCTAAGGAACAATAGTCACTGTCTCACAATGATTGTTCCTCCTTTTGGCGTTTTAGGGCCAAAAACTGGAATTCCATCCGATTTTCATATTTTTGCGTGCTAAAGCCCACGCTATCTGGTGGGGCACGGTCCACCGAAACTGAATTGCCTAAAGTTATGCTGGTCCATCAAAATAGACCTAAGGAATAATGGCGCCGCCTCTCCATGAACATTTCTCATTTTTTGGCATTTTAGGGCCATAAAACTAGAATTTTACCTAATTCCCAGATTCCGTGTGCTATAACTTACGCCATCAGAATCACCTAAAATATTTCCGGCCTATCAAAAATTACCTAAGGAACAATAGTCACCGCCTACCCATAACCGTTCCTCATTTTTTGTCATTTTAGGTCTATAAAAATAGAATTTTGCCCCATTCCTAGATTTTCGTGTGTTGCCACCTGGTGGGCACAAGACACCGCACCAGGTTTGCCTAAAAAATTTCCCGCCCATAAAAAATGACCTAAGGAAAAATATCACCATTACCATTACTCAGTTTTTGGCGTTTTAGGGCCATAAAACTAGAATTCCGCCGATTCCCAGATTTTCGTGTGGGCCAATACCATCTTGTTCGCTCCTAGCCAACGAATCTAGATCGCCTCAAATTTCGTCAGCCCATAAATAATTACCTAAGGAACAATAGTCACCGCCTCCATGACTGTTCCTCATTTCATGGAGTTTAAGGGTCATGAAACTGGAATGTTTCCCAATTCCCAGATTTGAGTGATACGACCCACACCATTCTAGTGGGGCACGTGCCAGTTGACCTGAATTGCCTAGTATTTTGCTACTCCATAAAAAATGACCAAAAGAATTATCGTCGCCACCTTGCCATGATCGTTCCTCATTTGTTGATATTTTAGGGCCATAAAACTGAAATTCTAATCAATTCCCAAAGTTTCATGTAATATACCCCATATCATCTGTGGGGCCCGAGCCACTGAAGATCGCCTAAAAAATTTCCTTCCCATAAAAAATAACCTAAGAAACATTAGTCACCGCCTCACCATGACCGTTCCTCATTTTCTGACGTTTTAGGGCCATAATACTGGAATTCCGCCTTATTCTCAGATTCATGTGCTATATAGCCTACGGCATCTAGTGGGGCACGGACCACCATACCCAGATCTCCTTAAACTTTACTGGACCATAAAAAATGACTTAAGTAATAATAGTCACCGCCTCCCTATGAATGTTCCTCCTTTTTTGACATTTTAGGGCCATAAAACTGGAATTCAGATTTTCGTGTGTTATAGCCCATGCCATGCGATCGTCTAAAACTTTTACGGACCATAAAAAATGATCTAATGAACAATATTCACCGCCTCTCCATGACCATTCCTCATTTATTGGCATTTTAGGGCCACAAAATTGGAATTCCGCCCAATTCCCAAATTTTCGTGTGCCCGCGCCATCTTAAATGGTTGGGGCCACAAGACCCATATCGCCCAAAAGTGTAAATGCCTATAAGAAATGACTTAAAGAACAATTGTCATTTCCTCACTATGATTCCTCATTTTTCGCCGTTTTAGGGCCATAAAACGGGAATTCCGCTTGATTCCCATATTTTCGTGTGCTAAATCCCACGCCATCCGATGGGGCCCGATCCACCAAACCTGAGTTGCCTAAACTTTTTTCGGTCCATCAAAATCGACCTAAGGAACAACAGTCACCACATCGCCATGACCGTTCCTTATTTTTTGTCATTTTAGGGCCATAAAACTAGATATCTACTCGATTCCCAGATTTTCATGTGCTATAACTCACGCCATCTGGATCGCCTAAAATATTGTTGGCCCATCAAAATGACCTAAGGAACAATAGTCACCGCCTCCCCATGACCTTTCCTCGTTTTTTGTCATTTTAAGGCCATAAAACTAGAATTTCGCCCATTCTCATATTTTCGTGTGCTATAGCCCACGCCATATGGTGGGCATGGGCCATCGGGGATCGCCTCAAACATTTTCCGTCCCATAAAAATGGCCTAAGAAACAATAGTCACTGCCTCACCATGATCTTTTCTCATTTATTGGCATTTAAGAGCCATAAAACTGTAATTCCACCTGATTCCTAGTTTTTCGTGGGCTATAGCCCACCCATCTAGTGGGCCTGGGCCACCAAACCAGGATCGCCTAAAATTTTGTCGGCTCATAAAAAATGACCTAATGAACGATCGTCACCACCTCGCCATGACTGATCCTCATTTGTTGGCGTTTTAGGGCTATAAGACTGGAATTTTGCCCGATACCTTGATTTTCGCCCGATACCTAGATTTTCGGGTGTTATAGAACACACCATCTAGTTGGGCCAAATACATTGAACCTGGATCGCTTAATAAATTTCTAGCCCCTAAAAAATGACCAAAGGAATAATTGTCAGCACCTCGCCATGACCGTTCCTCTTTTATTGGCATTTTAGGGCCATGATACTGGAATTTCGTCTGATTTCCAAATTTTTGTGTGCTATAGCCCTCACCATCTGGCAGGGCTCGGTCCAACTGACCCGGATTTTTAAATATTTTTTGACCCATAAAAAACAACCAAAGAAACAATAGTCACAACCTCACAATGACCGTTTCTCATTTTTTGACATTTTAGGGCCATAAATCTTGGATTCCACCCGATTCCAAATTTTTGTGTGCTATAACCCACCTGGTGGGGCTCGGGCAACCGGACAAGATACACTTTAAAAAATTTTGTCCTGTCAAAAACTACCTAAGAAAAAATATTCACCGCCTCGCCATAATCGTTCCTCATTTGTTGGCGTTTTAGGGCCATAAAACTGGAATTTTGCTCGATTCCCAACTTTTCGTGTGCTATAGCCCACACCATCTGGTGGGGCCTGGGCCACCTGACTTGTATCACCTAATATTTTGTCGGCCTATAAAGAATAACCTAATGAACAATAGTCACTGCCTCGCCATGACCGTTCCTTGTCTTTAGCATTTTGGGGCCATAACACTGGAATTCTGCCCGATTCCAAGATTTCCATGTGCTATCGCCCACACTATCTAGTGGGGCCCAGACTACCAGACCTAAATCGATTTAAATTTTGGTTGTCCATTCAAAAATGACCTTAGGAGCAATAGTCACCGTCTCTCCATGCATGTTCCTAATTTTTTGGCATTATAGGGCCATAAAATTGGAACTACCCGATTTCCAAATTTTCATGTGTTATAGCCCACTCCATCTGGTAGGCACAGGCCACCGGACCCGGAGCGGCAAAAATTTTGTAGGCCTATCAAATATGACCTAAGAAACAATAGTTAGCGCCTCGCCATGACCTTTCCTCGTTTGTTGGCATTTTAGGGCCATAAAATTGAAATTTCGCGCGATTCCCAATTTTTCGTGTGCTATAGCCCGCACCATCGGGTGGGGTCTAGGCCACCAGACCCAAATCACCTAATATTTTGCCAACCCATCAAAAATTACCTAAATAACAATAGTCACCGCCTAGCAATGTCCGTTCCTTTTTTTTTTTTTAGCATTTTAGAGCCATAAAAGAATTCCACCTTATCCCAAGATTTTCGTGTGCTATAGACCACGCAATCTAGTGGGGACGGGTACACTAGACCCAAATCGCCTAAAAACTTTTCCGCCAATAGAAAATAACCTAAGGAACAATAGTCACCGCCTCGCCATGATTGTTTATCGTATTTAGGCGTTTTAGTGCCATAAAACTATAATTCCGCCCGATTCCAAGATTTTCGTGTGCTATAGCCCGCCATCCAGTGGGGCACCGACCAATGGACTTGGATCTCCTATAATTTTGTCAGCCCATCAAAAACGACCTAGGGAACAATTTTGGCGCTCCATGACCATATCTCCTTTTTTGATGTTTAAGGGCCTTAGAACTAGAACTTCGCCTGATTCTCAGATTTTCATATGCTAAAGCCTACACCATATGGTGGGGCCTGGGCCACGGGACTCGGATTGCTTAAAACTTTTCCGACCTATCAAAATATGAACAAAAGAACAATAGTAACGCCTTGATATGAGTGTTCCTCATTTTTTGGCATTTAACGGCAATAAAATTGGAATTTCGCCCGATTTTGAGATATCGTATGCTATAGCCCATTCCATCTGGTGGGGCCCGGGCCACCGAAACCAGATCACTTAAAAACAGGACCATCAAAAATGACCTAAGAAACAATAGTCATCGCCTCTCCATGAGCGCTTCTCCTTTTTGGCATTTTAGGGCCATAATACTGGAATTCCGACTAATTCCCTAACTTTTGTGTGCTATAGCCCACGTCGTTTGGTGCAGCACCTGCCACCGGACCAGGATCGCCTAAATTTTTTCGTCCTATAAAAATTGACCTAAGGAAAAAATCCACTACCTCGCAATGATCATTCCTGTTTTTTGGCGTTGTAGGGCCATAAAACTTGAATTCTGACAAATTCTCGTATTTTCATGTGTTATAGCCTGCGCCATATGGTGGGGCCCAAGTCACCGGACCCGAATTGCTTAATATTTTGCAGGACTATCAAAAACAACCTTAGGAAAAATAGTCACCCCCTCGCCATGATCGTTCCTCGTTTTTTGGCGTATTAGGGTCATAAAACTGGAATTCCACTCGATTTCTGGGATTTCGTGTGCTATAGCCCACGCCATCTGGTGGGGCCCAGGCCACCGGACACGGATCGCTTAAATTTTGTCGGCCCATCAAAAATTCCCTAAGGAAAAATAATCACCGCGTCGTCAAGAACGTTCCTCATTTGTTGGCGTTTTAGGGCTATAAAACTGGAATTCTGCCCAATTCCAAAATATTTGTGTGCTATAGCCCACACCATCTTATGAAGCCCGGGCCATCAGACCCAGATTGCCTAATATTTTCCAGGTGCATCAAAAATTACCTAAGTAACAATAGTCATTGTCTCGCCATGAACGTTCTTTTTTATTTGCTTATCAGGTCTATAAAACAGGAATTCTTCCTGATTCCCAGATTTTCATGTGCTATAGCCCACGCCATCTGGTGGGGGTCGGGCCACTGGACCCCGATCGCTTAAAAATTTTCCGGCCCATCATAAATGACCTAAGGAACAATAGTCACCGCCTCGTCATGACCATTTCTCAAGTTTTGGCGTTTAGGGCCATAAACTTGGAATTCCGCCTGATTCCCAGATTTTTGTGTGCTATTTCCCACGCCATCTGTTAGGGACCAGGTCACTGGACCCGGATCACCTAAAATTTTACCATCCAGTCAAAAGCGACCTAAGGAACCATAGTCATCGCATCTCTATGATCATTACTCATTTTTTGGTATTTTCGGGCCACAAAAATGGAAAACCGCCTGATTCCATGATTTTTGTGTGCTATATCTTACGCCATTTCGTGAGGCCCGGGCCACCTGACCCGTATTACCAAAATCTTTGCTGCCCCATCCAAAACAACCTATGTAACAATAGTCATTGCCTCTCCATGATCGATTTTCATTTTTAGGCTTTTTAGGGCCATAAAACTAGAATTTCGCCTGATTCCTCAATTGTTGTGTGCTATAGCCCACGCCATCTGGTGTGGCTTGGGCCACCGGACTCGGATCGCCTAAAATTTTATCATCCCATGAAAAATGACCTAAGAAAAAATAGTGATCACTTTACCATGACTGTTTCTCGTGTTTTGGCGTTTTAGGGCCATAAAATTGAAAGTTTGCCTGATTCCCAGATTTTCGTATGATATAGCCCACTTAATATTCGCCTTAAAGTATGTTAGTTATATGCATATTTCCTCACATTTTACTCATGTTTCGTAAATTTCGGACGTGTAACGTAATAATTCGTGCTAATTCATGGTGTTTTTATGTGTAGGAATCATCCGGAGGCAATATGAGACGGAAGTGTGTGAATTGAAGCGAAAAGGGGAAGAAACGGGAAAAAGCCACAAAGTAGTGCCACAGGTAGCATGGGGTGCTACTTGTGGCTTAGTTTCCAGACGCTTCAAATTATAGCGTTAGGGCTAGCGCCCCACGCTACCCTGGGCACTAGTGACATGAAGTTGTCCGATTTCGCTCGAGACTTGGTTATTTCGACCCAAAGACGCCCCTAACTCGTATAAAAGAAAACCTAAATCTATTTTGGAGAGGGGGGCGCCACTTTGAGAGAGAAGCGCAAGCACGAAACACTCGGGATCATGGAATTCATCAATTCTTCCATTTTTCATCTAGTATTCATAGCTTTT
Organism: Nicotiana undulata; assembly: GCA_005239495.1. Lineage (NCBI taxonomy): Eukaryota > Viridiplantae > Streptophyta > Magnoliopsida > Solanales > Solanaceae > Nicotiana > Nicotiana undulata. The sequence goes on along the minus strand of ML272775.1, from coordinate 27,633 downwards.
ATGTTTGAAAACAATATTTTGATGATTGTTATGAACATGAGTGGCCAAGAACCTCATTATTCTGGGGTTATGGGTAATTCTTGACTATTGTAATTTGACAGTTGATTGTTTTTCTTGACTTTATCATATTAATTTGTTTATTGAATCTTGCACTTAATTATTCTATTGTGTAGCTAACAGTAGAGTACTATCTATGAATCTATAGTTGAACTCGAAAGTGGGAACTATGGATTGCATATGAGGTTTAATAGAGTAAATTCTTGAATCCGGGCATTGGAGAATTAGATTCGTGATTAGGATAGACATATTCTAGTTGCCTTACTTGGTTATTTCTGCAGGAACTATATATACGTTCTTGTCAAGTTTGATTCTATAGATATATAGTCTTAGGTTGGCTTGAATAGGCGAGCGAACCGTCGAAAGAACTTTGCGATCATAATAAACCCTGCTTATCAACACATAAGATAAGTCAAGTGATTACATCAACCCGAAAAACGCAATAGGAGAGACGTTAATCCCATAGTTTCGGAATATCCCCATCTCATTAAATTCTCGCTAAGTGTTTGTTTGCTTTGTTTGCGATCTTATTTTCTTACGTGCTTATTAGTTCGTAGTAATTTAGTTACAAAAATCACAATCATCTTCTTCGCATTCACTGGAATTCCGCCTTATTCCCAGATTTTCGTGTGCTATAGCACACGCCATCTGGTGTGGCCAGGGCCACCGGACACAGATCCTAAAATTTTGTCGGTCCCTAACAAATGACCTAAGGAACAATAGTATTCACCTCTCAATGAACCTTCCTCTTTTTGGGCGTTGTAGAGCCAAAAAAACTTGAATTTTCCCCATTCTCAGATTTTTATGTGCTATATAGCTCACGCCATCTGGTGGTGCCCGAGCCACCGGACCCGAATTGCCTCAAATTTTGTCGTCCAACAAAAATGACCTAAGGAACAATAGTCGCCACATCACCAAGATCATTCCTCATATTTTGGAATTTTAGGGCCATAAAAATGGAATTCCGCGTGATTCCTAGATTATCGGGTGATATAGACCATGCCATCCAGTGGGGCCCGGGCCACTGAACTTGGATCACCGAAAATTTTGTTGGTCCATAAGAATCGACCTAAGGAACAATAGTAACCGTCTCTCCATGGTCGTTCTTCATTTTTGGCGTTTTAAGGCCATAAAATTGTAACTCCGTCTGATTCCAAGATTTTTATGCGTTATTGCCCACGCCATCTGGTGGTGCCCAGGACACCGGACCCAGATCGCCTAAAATCCTGTCGGCCCATCAAACATGACCTAAGGAATAATAGTCACCGCCTCGCCATGACCGTTCCTAATTTGTTGGCATTTTAGGGTCATAAAACTTGAATTCCACCTGATCCCCTGATTGTCGTGTGTTATATAGCTCACACCATTTGCATCCATCTAGCCAACCAGACCCAAATCACCTTAAATTTTGTCGGCCCATAGAAAATGACCTATGGAACAATAGTCATGTTATCGCCATGACCATTCTTCTCTTTTAGGCGTTTTAGGGTTATAAAATTAGAATTTCGCCCTATTTCTAGATTATCGTGTTCTATAACTCATACCATCTACATGCATACAGATGACGGGACCCGAATCGCCTAAAATTTGTCGGCCCATCAAAAATTACCTAAGGAGCAATAATCATCATTGGTCATCGTTTCTCCATGACCTTTCCTCGTTTTTTGTCGTTTTAGGGCCATAACACTAGAAGTCCGCCCGATTCCTAGATTTTCTTGTGTTATAGCCCACGGCATCTGCAAGTATCCTGGTGATCGGACCCGAATAGCCTAATATTTTGTCAATCCATCAAACAAGGCCTAAGTAATAATAATTATTGCTTCTCCATGGTTGTTCCTCATTCTTGGGGGTTTTAGGGCCATAAAATTAGAATTCTGCCCAATTCCCAGATTTTCATGTACGATAGCCCACACCTTCTGCATGCTTCCGGGTGACCGAACGCAAATTGCCTAAAATTTTGCCGGCCCATAAAAATGTGAGGAATAATAGTCATTGTTTCTCCATCAGTGTCCCTCGATTTTTGGCTTTTTAGGGCCATAAAATAGGAATTCCGCCAGATTCCCAGATTTTAGTGTGCTATAACCCCGCCATCTGCGTGCATCCATGCGACCAGACCCAAATCGCATAAAACTTTTCCAGTCCATCAAAAATGACCTAAGGAGCAATAGTCATCGCTTCGCCATGATCGTTTCTCTTTTTTTTGGTGTTTTAGGGCCATAAAACTTTAATTTCGGCGATTCTCAAATTTTCATATGCTATAGGCCACGGTCATCTGCATGAATTCGGGCGACCGGACAATAATCACTTAAGATTTTGCTGGCCATTAAAAATGACCTAAGGAATATTTGTCATCTCTTTTCCATGATCGTTCCTCGCTTTTGGCATTTTAGGGCCATAAAACTAGAATTCTGCCTGATTCCCAGATTTTCGTGTGTTGAAACCCGCGTCATGTGCATGCACCCGGGCGACCGGACTCGAATCGCTTAAAATTTTCCCGGACCATCAAAAAACAAATTAAAGAACAATAGACATCATTTCGCCATGACCGTTCCTCATTTTTTAGCGTTTAAGGGGTATAAAACTGTTTTTAAATTATGCTCGATTTCTTGATTTTCTTGTGTTGTATAACCCATGCCCATCTGCCTGCATCGGTTCAACCAGACCCGGATCGCCTAAAAAATTTTGGCCTATTAGAAACGACCTAAGGAACAATATTCATCCCTTCAGAATGACAAATGCTCGTTTTTTGGCGTTTCAGGGCCATCAAACAAGAATTCCGCCCGATTGCTAAGTATTTTTGTGTTGCAATCTACACCCATCTGCATTCATTCAGGAGACTAGACCTGAATAGCCTAAAATTTTTGCCGGTGCATCAAGAATGATCAAAGGAACAATAGTCATCGCTTCATCATGATCGTTCCTCAGTTTTTACATTTTAGGTCCATACAACGGGAATTTCGCCTGACTTAAGTTTTGTTGGCCCATTAGAAACTACCTAATGAACAATAGGCATTGCTTCGCCATTATCGTTCATCTTTTTGGCTTTTTATGTCCATAGTATAGGAATTCAGGATGTTATCTAGATTTTTATGTGCCATAGTCCATGCCATCTACATGAATCCGGGCGGCCGACTCCGAATAGCATAAAATTTTGCGAGCCCGTCAGAAACGATCTAATGAATGATAGTCATTACTTCTCCATGACCGTTCCTTATGTTTTTGTATTTTAGGGCTATAAACTAGGAATTTAAGATGATTTCCATATTTTCATGTGCTATTGTCCACGCCATCTGCATGAGTATTGACGTCGGCTTCGAATCGCCTAAAAAATTTTGATCCCATCAGAAATGATCTAATGAATAGTAGTCACTGCTTTTCCATGACCGCTCCTCTTTTTTGGAGTTTTAAAGCCACAAGACAGGAATTCAAGACGATTTTTATATTTTCATGTGCTATACTCCACGTCATCTGTATGAATTCGGGTGACCGGCATCGAATTACCTAAATATTTGCGGGCCCATCATAAATGACCTGATGAATAATAGCCATCACTGCCATGCTCGTTCCTCATTTTTTGGTGTTTTAGGGTCATAAAACAGGAATTCGGGATAATTTTCAGATTTTCGTATGCTGTAATCCATGCCATCTGCATGAATTATGGCCATAACAATAGTTATAATTTTTTTAGCCTTTCTGTTTTACTAATTTGGATTTTGATTTTAAGAATGGGAAACCTGGGTTTGTTAGAATAATACCCGAGTCTTCACTCTGATACCAACTGATACGATCTGAGATAAATAAAATAACGGAATATGAAAGTAACGATAATTGAAGTAAAACTAATGATAGGTTTGATTAAGATAATCAAAAGTAGCCTGAATATAGAAGAAAAATGTAGAACCCTAAGTGAACGTCTCAAGCAAATTAGAAATATTATTCCATCGCCTCTCAAGAACGGCAAATTAGAAATCCTAGATATAAAGAAAGGAGAAGAAGATTAACCTCAATAACCCAACTCTTGAAACATGTAATCCGAAGTTGAACTCAAACCAAGAGGTTCCAAATCTCTCTCAAGAGGTTTCTTATGTCAAAATATGTTAAGTGGTTAAAGAAATAACCCTAGGATACTATAACTACTCAATGGGTAAATGGGTAAAATAGAAAAAGTTTCAAAGTAAATTTTCCGGAAAAGAAAAGAAAAAAGAACTCGCCAAGCCAAACAATAATATCTCAATCGTAACACACAGATGAACCGTGTCAAATTCCAAAAGCTTATTTTCTTCAGCTCTTCAAGCCCCTCTTGAACCATAGCCAACGATTGCTGAAAACGTGTTGCACCATTTGGCTTGGGGTCTTGATTCCTCAATTCTTAAGACTCCAAACATGGCATTCATTGCATGAATCCTCCAAGTGGCTCTCCAAAAATCTTCAAGTCAATTATTGAAGACCATGCAACTCTTTAGTGTGCATCCCTCAGGCGTTCTTTAACTTGGAGTGAGTCAACCGTCTACTAGATAATTCGGGGTCATCTTCAATATTCTTTGCTGTGCTCTGGCTATCTAGGATCGTATCGATCATCATATATATAAACACACGAAAATGGACATAAACATTAATTCTTGTTCATGTAGCCATGCATAATATTCTCATGACCCTAAAACACTAAAAACGACGTTAGACATGGTGCGTATTGCTCACAAGAATGTTTATGATAGATCCATCAATTTTTAGGCCTATCGGAGTCAGTCAACTTGACTGAGGAAAATCATCATGTATATAAACACATGAAAAGATGGACATAATCATTAATTTTTATTTCATGACCCGAAAATACCCAAAACAAATATCGTGGTAAGTATTGTTCACAAGGTCATAAGATGGATCCATCAATTTTTAGGCTAATTGGAGTCTATCAATCAAATTTAGAAAAAATTATCATGTATATAAACACACGATAAAATGAATATAATTATTAATTCCTATTTCATGTGACCGTACGTAGTAGTCTTATGACTTAAAAGCGCTAAAAAGTGACGTTAACCGTGGTCAGTATTGCTTACAAGGTCGTATCCTAGAGATCCACTAGTTTTTGGGTCAATCGGAATGTGTTTTGATTCCACATTTCATTTACATACAATAAAATACCTAGAAAGGTTAATCATTTATTTCATTTCATGTAGCCGTGCATAGTATTATAACCCCGCTACAAAATGACGTTAGTCATGGTGTTACCCCATCAATACCCACTTCTTTACAATCTTCAGCTTGCTCTTATCTTAAGAAATGACTATTGAATTTGAATAGTCCAAGCACAGTTCCAAAGCTTCCTCTTATCTGAATTCTCTTCAAGCTTCAAAATTTTACTGACTTATGTTGTATTGACCATTGGGACAAGAGCAATTTTCGCCTCTCAGTTAGGGATAAATTCTGATTTTTGGACTTTTAATCCTTGAGATATTCACTAATAGCCTGTTTGACCAAGCTTCTAAAAGTAAGATTATTTTGAAAAATATTTTTTTTTTAAAAGAGTTTTTCTCAAAAGTATTTTTGGTGAGAAGCAGTTTGAGTTTTTCTAAATAATTTAAAAAACATTTCTGGACAACACTTAGGGTGTGTTTGGTATGAAGGAAAATATTCTCCGGAAAATGTTTTCCAATTTTCCCATGTTTGGTTGGCTTAAATTTTTTGGAAAATATTTTCATCATCAATTCATTTTCCTCCAATTGAAGGAAAATATTTTCCATATCAAAAGAAGGGAAAACATTTTCCAAAACTCCTTCTCAACCTTCCCCANCCCCCCCCCCCCCAACCCCCCCCCCCCCACCCTCGAGAAAAAATATTTTTTTTATATATATAGTTTCAGTTTTACTTTTTTCATCTTTCGGTTTACAGGTTCAAAATTTTACAAGTTCCAAAGATATGGGTTCGGAGGTTTATCTATTTCGAAGTTTACGGGTTTAGAAATTATAAAGTTTACGGGTTCGAAATTTTGCGGTTTCAAAAGTTTTGCGGTTCAGAAGTTTATGAAATTTGTGCGTTCGGAAGGTTGTTGGTTTGAAAGTTTATGGCCTCATGTTTATTGTATCAAATTTATTTATGAATACTCTTGAGAAAATATTTTCCTTGATTTGCGTACCAAACACCAGAAAATGAATAAGATTACTACTTGTTTTCCAAGAAAACATTTTTTTGGAAAATATTTTTCTTTATACCAAACACACCCTTAGTGTTTGGCCAATCTTTTAAAAAGTGCTTCTAAGTGTATTTTTCTCAAAAGTGCTTTTGGAAAAAATTTATTTTTCTCTGCTTCTCCGAGACTGTTTCTGCTTCTATTCAAAAGCGTTTTTTTTCTTTTAAAAGCTTGATCAGACACTTTAACTTTGGAAAAAAAATATTTTGGGCCTTGAGGAAACTGGCTAAAAGTATATTGCATTTTCCATATTAATATTGCTTTATGTAGTTTGGCTTGCATTCCTATTTAACAAATATATATGTCACAGATTGAGTTATAGAAATTAACAATGACTTGACAAAAACATAGTGATAGTAATATTAATTAGATCTTTATAATGGTTTTGGTGGAAAAAAAGAAAAGAAAAATCATTGACAAAAACAGCTTCTAAACAGATCTTGATCATCTTTGAAATGATGTTCTTCTACCCCCAGAAGCATCTTAATGGAAGTAGATATACGTCCACTCTACTCTTAATTTGCTAATAGTTTTCAGAATTACAATTAGGTCTTTTTGCAATTTAAACACTTTTTTGCATATCGTAATGATTCTATTTTTAGTTTAAATCCAAGATAACTTTATTGGTAGGCATTAACCGAAATTTGCACATTTTTCCCATATTAAAGCCCGTTTTCGTCTTTTGTTTTGAACTTTGTTTTTTCCCTTTGACTTTAACGGTAACTTGGATAAAAATATTGCAGATTACTTGGAGTATATATGTAAGGACTTTTTTCGTATTTTGCCCGCGCCAGAAACTATTTATATTTGGTAGACGAGAGAGAGGAAAGATACATTTTATCGACTATTATTTTGAGAGCGGCTACACATTGTCATTTTCCCTTATGTAACAGCTTAGTCCACTAGTGATACTATCGTTTTGGACTTATGCCTACACAACTTTAAAACACGTCATTAGGGTTTAAGACTTTGTTTACTTATAATCCAATCTTTCCCGTATTTTGTCGATGTGGGATCGCGTGAGGTATCACATACAACCCTCGTTAGGGATTCAACATTCTCGTTGAGGTTTTCCCCACCACCGTTGAAGGTTACACGTGGAATGACTTTGATATCATACGTAAACGACAAAGAGCTCAACTAAAATAGACAATATCACTAATGGATCGGATTGTTACTACTTTTAATTAGAGAACTGCTTTTACTTTGTTTTTCGACTCATCAATATTATATATATTCTGACAGTCAAGTCCAAATGGTAAACTCTTACTAAGACTTTTGAACTGATTTTTTTCAATCTGCCCTTAGAATCGTAAGATATTGGTTTTAGTGCATACGTGGAGGTGACAAAGCAAGCAAGTTCATGTACCTTGAAAAGGTTTTTGAAAATTAACAATGATTTATTAACTTCAAGCAAGCAAAATTAATCTCTTTTTTAATTAACTAAAACAAACTCGAAGATTAGAACTAATAACTAATTATGAAGTGGAGAGAATCCTTTGTTGACAAGTAAATGCACGCACTGGTCAACTACAAAAAGATGTCTTTGACTTTGTTAGACCATTCATACTTAAGGATTGAAACCTAAGATCAGCACAAAGACAAATATGGAAATTAAAAGTGGTGTCTGGTGGAATTAGGCTGCTTCACTTAATTAAACTGAAAATGTTCAACAAATAAAGAAGCAAGGGTTGGAATTCATATAGGATTATTAATGGAGTTTGAGCTCTGTATGCTCTACCGACATAAAAATTTATTGTTTATGAAGGAAAAATGCGATAATCTAAACACATTAGATAGCACATAAATCGTAAAATGAGAACTTAGTTGTTCGCGTAGCGGAAACGAAAGTAACGAACGAACCGCGGCTGAAATTACTGGTCGGTGGTGGTTGCCACGTTGTGACGGAGCAACCCCTATATCACAAATCTAAACCCTATTGGGCCTTAGGCACCCCTTATGGGTGAACCCAATTTTCCTACAGTTTATACCATCAAATTTCCATATAACAAGTATTATAAATAACTCGGTAACAATGATAACTAACCTGTTATCACAAGTTAAAAATTCATTGACAGGGATAGAACCACGATAGAAGTTACAGATTCGACGGAACGCATTAGTTTTGGTTTAAACCTTGAATAAGTTATCTATTTGGTTCCTGAACCTAATAAGCAAAAAGAATTGTGGTTCAAAGTCCTTAAACTTAAAATTATCAACCTGCCTCTGTTCATTAGCAGTGTAAAAAATCTTTACATATTAATGTATATAATATAAATCCTTAATTATTAATATTTGTTTAGAAGCTATAAAGCGAGACAAGAAGCATTAGTTAAATTAAGAAAATTGCATAAGCACTAATGATTAATATCATGTTGGGACTTTTGGAAAATGTCTCCTCCACTATTTGAAGTGTGATATAATATTAACGTTAAATAAACAAAGTTCAAAGTTACGTTCTACTTTGTGTTCTGCTAGGGCAGGCATGTCTAATTCATACTTGACAAGCTTTTTGTTCGCTAATTTTCACTATTCTAATTGGTCTTTTCTCAAGCACGCTTAACGCTAGCTTTTAGCCAACTTCTTAAACTAAATTATATATAGAACTATAAATAAACAATTTCACTTTTCTTAGTGTATTCGTAATTTTTTCGTGAGAAATTTAAAAATAGTCAGATTTACGAGTGGTAATTGAAAAATAGCAATTGGTTCAAAAGTAATCGAAATTAGTCATTTTTCATGTAAAGATAAAACTGAATGAAAATAGTGTTCAAAATCCGGAAAATATTCATGCATAACATACTGGAGTTCGAATTTTTTACACGTGAACATCCAGCATAATATACTGGAGTTCCAATATAATATACTAAACTTCCATCATAATATACTGGAATCCCAGCATAATATGTTGAAAGTTTATACACAGGTACTCCAATCTCCAGTATATTATGATGGAACTTTCCATGTGCGGGAGTTCCAGCATGATATGTTGTAAGTTCATGCACATGTGCTCCAATCTCCAGTATATTATGTTGGAACTTTCCGTGTACTGGAGTTCCAGCATAATATGCTGGAAGTTCATACACAGGTGCACCGATCTCCAGTGTATTATGCTGGAACTTTTCGTGTTACAGTAAAATAATAGCTATTTTTCAATGACTTTACAAACGCTGGCTATTTTTCAATTACCAGTCCGAAAATTAGGTAGCCCATGCTATTTAGTAATTTTTTTCCTATTGAATTGATTGCAATATGTTGGACAACAATTTAGAACTATTGGCGAACAAACAATAAAAAGTTGTGTGGATCTTGATGAGTGATATAACTGAAAATAAACATGATTAGTGAACAAGACTTCACTCTTAAACTAGTTTTTTTTTTTTTTTTTTTTTGTGAAAGAATTTTGTTTTTTCTATCACCAGACAAAACATATACATAAGCTAAGGTCAAGGAACAGAAAAATAACATCACCTGTAAAACAGCTCATATAAAAATAAAATTCTACAGCTTATTTACATTTTTCTAATGTTGTTCTAGTTATAAAAATTCCTCAGCCATATCCTATTATCGTCTTTCTTCCTTCGATCCAGGCAGTCTCTCATCTTATGTATGCATTCTGCCTTCACTTGCTTGCATAAGTTTTGTGACTTTGGGACTTTGCTTTGTCATAGTGATTCATTCCTTCCCATCCATATACCATATATCAGCACAAACATAATGGAAAGAACAAAGTTATTTCTTAGCCGCTCTTTTACATTCCTTGCAATTTTTTACAAAGACCTTCCAGTTCCATGTTCTGTACTCCTATCCTCAACCATTCTAGTGTCTCAGTAATGCATGCTTTGGAAAAGTGGCATCCAAAAAATAAGTGGGATATGATCTCGGTTGCTTGACCACATATCACACACAAGTTGTCTGGACTTAATCTTATCCGTGCAAGAATTTCTTTTGTTTGTAGTCTTCCATGCATGGTTAGCCAGCATATAATGCTATGCTCGGGTATATTTAAGTTGTTCCCAACCCAAACTCAATGTTGCCATGGTGCCTGACTTCCCCTTAGCCATTCATATCCACTTGTTATCGTGTATTTTTCACCTTGAGAGATTCGGTAGTTATTCACATACCCCCTTGCCATTTTATCTTTGATATGGAATATATTCTTCCAATACCAACTGTTATCTTGAGGTACTTCTTAGTCCCACCAAGATTCTTCTATTATATAAAGGTGATTAACCCACTTTACTTATAGATTATCTGCTTTCTGGGCAATATTTCATACATATTTCCCTATAGCAGCATCATTCCAGCTCACACATTTTGTAACTCCTATCGCTCCTTCCTTCTTTGGTTTACATACCAGATCTCATGCTATCAGTGGTATCCTGTTTGTGTTCATTTTCCCATCCAGAGATAATTCCTACATATAGAAGTTATTCTTTTCAGGACTGCTCTAGGTACTATAAAGATAGATGCTCCATACATATGTGTGGGCATTAATACTGAGTTAATCAGCTGCACTCTATTAGCATACGATAGAGTTCTTGATCACCATTTTACCACTAATTCTAGTCTCTTTTTTTAGTTTTTGTGTCCTTTAATTATAATATGAGGGCTTTTATGTTGTGTATTGTTAGATTTTCAGGTAAATGATGCCATGAAGAGAGTTGAATTCAATTGAAGTGAAATTGAAAAAAAAAAGGTTGAAACAATGCAAAATTCTTCAGTGATGCCGCATATGCGGAACACTGGTAGCAGAAGCGACCTCGCATCTGCGAGGAAATGGTCTGCATCTGCAGAATTGAGCTACATTCCCTGGGATCGCATATGCGAGACAAGAACCATTTCTGCGGTGGCACATCTGTGTATATACTTCACATTTGCAGTTGCACATCTGCGCAGGCAAGTCCGCATCTGTTGATCCAAAGTTTCCCTTCAAAGTTCGCATCTGCGATAGACGATCCACATCTGCGGAGTCGCACCTGCGAGGATCCTTCCGCAGGTGCGTCAACGGGCTTCAAACCTGGGCAGGCTTGGAAATTCACTTCTCCTCAACTCCAAACCCACGAATACACGACCTAGTAGATTGTTTGGACATCTTTGGCTTATTTTCAGTCCTTAGACTAGAGAGAACAAGTTTTGGAAGCTAGGGTTCTTTCACACACTTGGGTCTTGAATATTTGAAGCTTTTGGTTGAGAATTTCTTACTCATATATGCTCATTTCTTCATTTTCTTACTTTGTATTGAATATTTAAATGTGTAGTATTTATTTCCAACACTTGAAACTTGTTTATGGAAATATTCATATTTAAAGTGTGGGTTAAATAACTTAGTGTGATTATGTATTGAACGATTTTTAATTATATTGAAGTGAGTTATTGTTTCCGTAATTATTTTTATTCTTAATGTTTTCAAAGGGATTATCTAACCCTAGGACTCGCCAATTAACTTCGAATTAATTGTGGAAAAGATTATTTGGGGTTGGGAAAGATTAATTAACAAGAACTTGAGGCTTTAACCCTCATTTTATAGATTCTACCTAGGGATATGATTGAACTGCTTGTAGCCATATCTAGGTGTACTCAATCTCTTGAATGTTTTAGGGATAATTCAATTAGGAAGTTTTGTCATCTTTAGAATAAGCTAACATAGAATTATTATCCTAGGCTAATTAACATAAACTCGCTCATATTTGTAAAATCATGAAATACATTGGATCGTTACTTGAGTGTAAATCCCGATGCATCCATTCTTGTAGCGATTGATCATTTTACTTGCTTTCTAGGTTAATTTATATTTTCGCATTTAGTTATAAATATTTTCATAATCAAATTCTAAGTGTTTGACATTAAATAACAAGTGATAATTCTCTTACATTCCTAATCGCCTACATATTGTTCTCTGTGGGATTCGACCCCGACTCATAGTTGGGTAAATTATATTGCATGCGATCGTGTTCAATTACTTTTTAATAGTGGATTTGGACGTCATCACCCACCCTCTAATTTTAGCAGTCATTTTGTCCACCAATATTTCACAGTCTGCATCTGATATCTTCCTTGATGTAATAGGGACTCCGAGGTACCTGGATGGGAGTTTACCTTTTTGATAGCCAATAATCTCACATAAATCTTCCAAGTGATGCATACTCATATTCACACTGAAATTGTTTGATTTCCCTGCATTGGTAGTTAGTCCTGATGCCTCTGAAAAGGTCTTCAGTCCTTTGAGAATTAACATGACTGAGTGGTAATCTCCTTTGCAAAACAGAAGAACATAGTCTGCAAAACATAGATGATTCAGCTTAATGCTTCGACATTTTGTGTGGAATTCAAATCCCTCTTGTTGTGTAACCAGCTTCAGTATTCTTGTTAGATATTCCATGCATATTACAAACAGTAAAGGTGATACAAGATCCCCCTGTCGAAGTCCCTTTTTCCCTATAATCTTCCTGTATAATCCACCATTGATTGCAACTGTGTATTGCAGAGTCAATATGCAAGCCATTATCCATTTGATGAACCTTACTGGGAAGTTCAAAGCATGTAACATTTCCTCCACAAATGCGCATTTCACAGAGTCATATGCTTTTCGACGAGCAATTTTTATTAGGCAGCTCTTTGTCGTATTCTTTCTATTGTATAGCCTCACTAGATCGTGAAAGATTAGTATGTTTTGCACAATAGTTCAACCTGCTACAAATGCACTTTGATTCTCCGAGATTATACAAGGAAATATTTGCTTGAGCCTGTTACACAACATTTTTTATATCACTTTGTATACTGTGTTGCAGCATGCAATTGGACAATAATCTCCCACTTTGTCTGCATGTTTTGTTTTGGAATGACTGTTATCACTGTGTTATTCAGTGCCTTCAACATTTTCCCTATAGCAAAGAATTCTAATGCACCCTCTATTAGATCTTTCCCTACAGTGCTCCAGCAATCTTTGAAGAAGTTGCTCCCATATCTATCTGGCCCTGGTGTTTTTTCTCCATCAATGCCCCATAGTGCTTGTTTTACCTCTGCTTTTGTGAAATCAGCTTCAAGCGTTAACCTGTGTTCTTCATTCACAATAGAGCTCAAACATGTTTTCTGTTATCTTTTTCATCCCCGACAATTTTGTATAGAACTCTACAAATGCCCTTGCAAATCCGTCAACATTATTTATTGTTTGACCCCATCTTCCCTTACAGAGAATATCTTGTTTTCATTCCTTCTTGCTTTTATGAAGCTGTGAAACATCTTTGTATTTTGATCACCTTGAGTCAGCCATTGCACATTTGTCTTCTGTCTAAGGTATAATTCACTTGCTAACTTCAGCCTGCTATAGGTCTTTGACATCTCATGCTCCTCTTCTATGAGTGTTTTGTTCATAGGATCAAGTTGGACCTTTCTCTGGCATTCTAATAGTTGTTCTTTAGCTTGTTGTCCACTGAATACTACTTCATTAAAAGAAGATCCGCTTAAATCCTTCAAAAATATTTTTAGTCTATTAAGTTTCCCCACCAGTTGGTACATCTTTATTCCTGTACTCCTTATTTCCCAGCTCCTCTTAACTTTGTTTTGAAAATCTAGTGTGTTGTTTTCTACATATTGATGTATTTGAATGGTATGCTTGTGCTTATAACCCCCTCCTCCCAATGTACCACTGCAGGACAGTGGTCATATAATCCTTCACTCATGAAGTTTACTTCTGAGGTTGGTAGATCGGTCATCCAGTCCGTATTGACCATTATCCTGTCTATCCTACTCATGACTTTGTCTTCTCCACTTTGCTTATTATTCCAATTGTAGAAAGCTCCAGTGGACCTCAACTTTTGAAGACCACAGGCTTCCATACATTGTCTTAATCTCTCATTTATGTCATTGTAATAGGGCTACCAACTCTTTCCTTTCTATTCAGGACACTATTGAAATCACGCATGACTTCCCATGGACCATGTATTTAAGTGCATAGGTCCTCCAGATCCTTCCACAATCCCCTTTCAATGCCATGTCATTGTAAGCATATACTATTGTGAAACAATATTTCTTACTAGTCCCTCTATGTTTAACTGTACAATGTATGCACTGATATGTTGTTCTTGCTATACTAACTTCATACATAGTTGATTTCCACGCCACCCAAATCCTACATCCATTATGTTGTGCTAGGTTAGTAGTGAACAATCACCCGTTACAAAGACTAAGAATAGCTTTGTGTGATTTAGCTCGTAATCTAAGTCTCCAAGAGTCCACATAGGCCTACCTTGTAGTTGTGCATAAACAGATTGACTTCGCTCCATTTTTCCAGCCTATTTAGACCCCTGACATTCCCAAAACCTACCTTATCCATTAGGAGGGGGGCTTGCCCCACCCCTACCAAGTTTGGGTCATGTATCCTCTAAGTCCTCTTTGGGGTCAGAGGCACTAGTTTTGGTTCTTTCTGCTTCATTTCCTTGATTCTGTCAATCCTTCAAATGTGTTTATAGTGTTGATCATCGTGGTTTTATTGATATTTCCATTTCTAGGTCCCTTCCCGCCTTCATCACTCTTATTTGCTCCCATTTCCTGCATGTTATTCCCCAATTGTATTCCCTTCTTCTGTTGTACTTGTGATACTGGTTTCTATACTACCTTATTTGTTTGTTGCACCTCCTCTACTTTCTTTCCTTTCTTAGCTATCTCCTCTTTCTAAAGTTTTCTGCAGTTTTGTAGTTCATGTTTAAAGTTTTTGCACTTTGGGAACATATGGGCCTCCATTCATACTCGACATCTTGTTCTATTATCCC
>ML272775.1:1109-12501 GCA_005239495.1 Nicotiana undulata | reverse complement strand
CCCCATTCATTTTCAAAGAGAACAGAGGTTGGATACTTCTGATTGAGTGAGATTTCCACTAATAGTCGTGCAAAAGCTAGTCTCTCTTTGTTAGTTGTTGCCCTATCTGCTTTGAGAGGTTTGCCGGCCATTCCAGCAATTCTGTTTACATCAATGTCAGGTTCCCAGGTTTTACAACCACTAGCTTTTTATCAAATATCTGGACTCCTTCTTCTACTGCTTTAATTATGTTTTTCCATGAATGGAATTGAACCAGAAAAACTCCTCTATTCACTTGAGCAACCTTGTCTATATCCAGCATTCCCCAAATTCTTCTAAAATAGCCATTAATCATCGATAACAGTGTATTTGATCCCAATACATAGCATATGACAGCCAATTTTCAGTATATTATTTCATCTTCAATATCTTCCATTGTTATTTTGACATTCCCTTTACTTTCCATGTCGCCAGTTAGATCTAATCCCTTAACATCCGGAACAAGACCTACTACCTCACTCCATGAGTGAGCATTGCATTTCTCTGAGGCCCTAGGGTTTTGGTTAGTACTAATTTCCCCTGCTCTTTCTTCTTCCACCATGTTTACCCAAGACGGTCTTCTCGGAGAAATTGTTGTTGGAGTTGAATCTACTCTTCCTGGGGAGCTCCTCGTCGGAGTCATCGCCAATGTCGTTGAGGCAGACGCCTGGCTTAACCCTAGCGGAAGACATTGATACTCCGAGTTTTCTTTGCATCTGCTGATTGCGGGATAGTCCTTTTGGTTGGATTATTGCTGAGGTTACTCCCCTAAACAATGGTTGCCCTCTCCCTCAGTTCTTCGTTTTCCTCGTCATTCAGTCGAAACTGAGAGAAAAAGTCATGTTAGAGAGAAGAACACTTCATCTTTTTGATTAGTTGTACTCTTAAATTAGTTGCACAAAAAGTTTTAAGTTAACTTTCCATGGCGCTTTCTGTTGTTTTTTTCGATTAAATCAATTTAAGATGACTTTTAACATGATATGATATCGTCTATTATGAACCATGAGCGCATATTTTTTTCAAAAGAATTTATGTCATCTAATTAAATATGTTGTTGGGAAACGGCCTCTCTACCTGCACTAGGTAGGGGTAAGGTCTGCGTACAGATTATTCTCCCTAGACCCCATATGTTGGGATTAAACTGATTTGTTGTTGTTGTTACTGTTGTAATTAAATATGTTGTTGTTCTCATATGTAACTTCTATTTCTCATAACTTGTAATGTTGAACTTGTTCGCACGCCCAATAAAATTTACGCTAAAGTGAATTAACATGTACAATCAATCTCTTAGTAAGACTCCATACTAAATGAAGTGTAACATCATAAAATAAGACCAATGGCTCCAAGAAAAAAGAGACCCTTTGACCAAAACAGATGTATGAAAAATGACACCTTAACAGTTGATAAGGATTCTTCGATTATTTTTATACAAATTGTAATTTAAGTTGAACAGTAGAAAAAATGAGAAGGGAATGAACCAAAAAGAGACGTGGGCGTCTTCATAAAAACATGGACAAAATTAAATCTTTAAACGGTGCCAACCAACAAATGTAAGACCAATTCACCCTATTTATCAATGGTAAAGCATTGGCAGAGGAGTTTATGGCTTTTGCTTTTTGTGGAGTTCTGGTCTTGGAAGAAATTGGATTTTGTTTGGTAGGACAACTGGACAAGTGTCAAGAGATAAATAACCTTTTTCTTTTCTTCTTTCCTTTTTATTATTTCCTCGATTCAATTTATGCGGCATTGCATGGAGCATGCAATAAAATTATTTCTAAATATAACATGTGATTTTTTTTAAATAAACTAATAAATAAAAAAATACTATGATATAAAGTAAATTGTCAAAATTAGTATTGGGTTTTAACTCACAACCCAAAAACTAGCTCGAAGGAAAAAGAATAGGTAATATTAGTACGTGCTAGTCAATTTGCGGACTGGTCATTCAAAAATAGCCAGTGTTTGCAAAGTCATTGAAAAATAGCCACTATTTTGCTGCAACACGGAAAGTTCCAGCATCATATACTAGAGATCGGTGCACCTGTGTATGAACTTCCATCATATTATGCTGGAACTCCAACACGCGGAAAATTCCAGCATAATATAGTAGAGATTGGAGCACATGTGTATGAACTTCCAGCATATTATGATGGACCGGTATATTATACTGGAAGTCCAGTAAATTATGCTAGCAGTCTAGTATACTTATGCTGGAACTCCAATATGTTATACTGGTGTTCCAGTATATTATGCTGGAGTATCTTCCGAATTTTGAACAGTGTTTCGTTCAGATTTATCTTTACATGAAAAAGTGGCTATATTTTGATTATCTTTTAAACTGTAGCTATTTTTGAATGACCACTTATATATCCGACTATTTTTAAATTTTTTCCAGAGAATTTCACTCTCCGGCCTGAAGCATACACACCTCAAAAACTAGCTCGAAGGGAAAAGAATAGCCCAAGCCATAAAGAAGATCAGGCCGGAATCATTATGTTATAGGATTTTGCATAGAATATTAAAATAAAAATAATTTTATTTCTACCATTATTATGATAATATATGCCGATTTGATATGAGATTCATTCTATTCATCAGCTGGGGTATTTTCATTTGTTGCTTGTTGGGTGTGACTTTTTCCTTCTAGTCTCCTCTAGGGGAGTAAGATATTCATTTGCCAGTATCTTTCTAGAAGTAGAAGACACATAATTCCACAACTATATTCCCCTCCCTTTGGTTTAATAATAAAAATTCTACTTTGATTTGTCCAAGTGCAATGATTCTTAGATAAGCCAGCTTTAATTTGTCTCTTTAAAAGTATATAATATAATAAACTAATTATATAAGTTAGTGGATATATACAATCTTCTCATTGATTTTCATTTTTATAAGTAGAAACGTGATCAAGAATTAGCTCATTTTTTCACTTCTCAAGATTCTTCACTGCAACTATACTATTGGTTGAGTTGTATAGTTTTTCGAAATTCACTTTTGATAAGAAGATTTTGTCATTTGTTACTAATACACGTGGCCCTTTTAATACATGGCTTTTAAATACAATATGTTAGGAAATCTATGATTGCTTGAAGTTAATAAAAGTTATTCCCCCGTTCATAATAAATGACCAGTTTATTTTTTTGTTTTGGTTCAAAATAAGTGTCCATTTACAATAATCAAGAAAAAATTCAATTTGTTTTTACAAAATAATCCTTATGTATATATCCCTAAAAAGTTTTCTTACTCCTCACATTAAATAGTTAATTAGGGATAGTTTAATCATAATAAGTATTTTTATATAGAATTTAG
Organism: Nicotiana undulata; assembly: GCA_005239495.1. Classification (NCBI taxonomy): domain Eukaryota; kingdom Viridiplantae; phylum Streptophyta; class Magnoliopsida; order Solanales; family Solanaceae; genus Nicotiana; species Nicotiana undulata. The sequence continues at coordinate 9,177 of ML272775.1, read as the reverse complement.
TATTTTCTTAATGGGCATGCTAAAAGTAAACTGGACACTTGTTGTGAACACTTGATAATAGGCACGATACATATCCGAACAACCCTGAGGGTGTTCTTCTTTGTCGTAATAACTCCTATAACATAAATTCACGTGGTAAGTTATTTTCCACTAATATAATAAAGCTGAATTTTTTTTTATATATCTCGCTTATCCTAACTAAGCATTTGGACATAAGAATCGTAAAATTCCAAAATATGGTGAAAATTTTTTTGAGTAAAAATGGTATTTGATAGCATTGTGTTTAGACATAAATTTCAGTTTGGATTATTTTTAAAGTTTTGTGAATATTTTAAATTTTCGAAAATTTTCAAAACGTATCTTAAAGTAAAAAATTGAAAATTTTATGAACAAACGTTGATTTCGAAAAAATTAAAAAGAAAAAAAAAAACTATGTCCAAACGGGCTCTTAACCTGTCTAGCGCCTTTTGGTTTGAGTCCGGCTTTTTGTAATATACTCCTAAAATCATTGACTCATATATTGACTGGATATCTGTTGCTTAAGGAAGTAAAATTCTATAGAAGAAATAAAATATTACTACTGTTATTAGATGGGGTGTGTCAAAATAGACATATATTTTTCTTTTTTGGTTTCCCATCCGGTGTCCGGTATCCGCATTGGAGCCCGACTATATCCGGATTCACACCGCATAGGGCCTCATTTGGGGGGAAGCGCTCCCTACCAAGGATTTTTTCATACCCGGGGCTCGAACTCGAGACCTCCGGTTAAGGGAGAAGCAGTCACATCCACTGCACCACATCCTTTGGTTGTAATAGACATATATTTTGATTAGACATTTTTCTTATGAATTTCATCATTGAAAATGTGTGGCATTATTTGATTGAACTATATTCTTGAAAACAGTCTCATCAACTATTTATCAAAGGTGGTGTCATCACAATTTTTTGCTGTACAGCTACTTATTCTCACGTAGTCATGTGAGTTATTATCAAATGTCAAGTCTTCTTCTTGTTTTTTCACCACCATTTATTCAGATACATTGTACTTTCCTTTCTCAAAAATCAAGTCTACTTGTGCAGTGACAAAGGAAAGATAAGTGGAAAAGACACAACGTGTGCATCAAAATTGTAGCAGTTAACCAGTCAAAGTACCAAAGAAAGGAGATAAATTTACCGGTCAAAGGCAAATTTTAGATTTTATATTTAAGATTCAGTAAGCGTTATATCATATATTATATATTCTATATTGAATTATAAACGTGAAGATCAAAAGTTGAATGTGAAATATCAAAATGTCACTATAATATTATTGCCCGTAAAAGTTATACTTTCGTTAATAACAAAAGTTAGTTTTGTAATATTAAATTTGACTTGGGATTATGAAAGAATTTAGTAAGGTACATGTATCTGAATTCTTCATTTTACAAAGTTAAGCTCTTTAACTTCCGATTATACTCCCTCCAGTCCAAAATAAGTGATTTTTCCAGATTTCAAGAATGAATTAATTTTTTTTTTCCTACATTGTACTTGAAATTAATAGTGTTAGAATATGAGTTAAGAGTGTTTATGTGAGATAGTAAATGTTAATATTGTCAATTTCATTGATAATTAATACTAAAATGTGAATTTCTCAATCTATATGAAAACGTCTAAAAAAATCACTTATTTTGAATCGGAGGGAGTAATAATTATTTTGAGCTAATATATATTGACAATTCTTATATTTTATCTTCTGCTTTTATTTTGCATAGCTTAAATATTCAGATTGTTATGATTTTTAAGTGCAGTCTTTTTTTTATAGATACAATCATGATTCAAAACGTTTTATCATCTATGTACAAGATAATAAAATATTTTTAATTTTATACTAATTATATAGGATAGACGCGTAACTCACGTGCTCAAGGACTAGTCTTATTATATGCATTTAATTTTATTTTGCATATTCATAGTTCGGAATTGAAAGCAATAGATTCAGCGAATCTCCCCTAAATACGCCTCTACTTCTGGGTAGAAACTAGTGTGATATATTGGATATAAAGAAGAAGAAAGTTAGTGTATGAATATAGAGGAATTACCAGCAAAACGGTCTAAAGTATGCAATTTCAACTTATTAAATTAAATAATCATGATAAATTAATATAATTCGATGCAATACTTGATAGGGCTTAATATAAGAATCTTCAAGATATATTATATAATATATATACATAAACAAAGATTGAATGAAATCAGTCGGCAAACATATCCTTTTCATGTATAGGAACGAGCAAATCCAATATTTTAAAAATAAGATATCATTATTCCATATAATTAGTGTTTTAGACCAAGGCTACCTAGCTAGCTACCTAGTGTAATAAGTGTTGATCCAAGATGCAAATCACAATTATGGAGAAACTTATCATTTAATAAGATAAAATAAAACGGAAGGTAAATTGGTATAGTGTTATGATCACGCCCAACTATACGTAAAAAAAAGGATTAAACGGTCGTTGTAAATATAATCCGGTTTACAAGTCCGGAGTCCAATCCCACAGAGAACTAAGGTTCAGCTATAGTTGTTCAATATCGCTAAGAAACACAAGTCCAAATAATTCCTAATTATAAAGATTATAGTGTTTATTTTTATCTAATTAACTAACAAATACTAGAAAGCATTAAAACTACCAATTAACAAGGATAAGGATTGGAGACAAGACTAAGGAGGTCTAGAGTTATGATTTCCCCAATTGTCGGAATCCTTTCCGCTACGTTTCCTATAAATTTGCTTAAATTTTCTCTACCGATCATGAGCTCTCTGAGTGTCGTAATTCTCTCCCGAGTAACTACCACAATTTACTAGACATATTCTTCCGAATTACACTAACATGCCTAAGTACGGCTCACTCGGATCGCACCAAGGTTTCGTTATTCCTAATCACACATTTAAACCCATCGTATTGATCCCTCATATACGTTAGGAGTGATGTTGTTCGACGACTACCTAAATATGCACTTCTTCCGAGTAATACACACTAAATAGGCATAATTAATTGAGAGCTCTTCAACCAACCACAATAACAACGTAGTTGAACAAACACAGAAAATACTACGGGAAATCTATATTAACGTAACAGAAACATCATCCTCCAATAGGTTCCATCAAAACCCTGGATAATAAATTAGCTATTCATAATAGTATGCAAAACTACAATACTAGAATTCATAACCAATAATGAAAATAGGAAGAAGGAAGTGAAAAACTCGTAGAAGAATTTCCCGCCTTGCTCCTAGTGTGTTCTTGCCTCCTTAGGTCGAATCCTCCGGTCCAAAGTGTGTCAAAAGTAGTCAAAATACCATATTTTCATGTATATATACCAACTAGGGTCGTTCCCACACAATTATACCTTCTCCTACGCGAAAAAAGACATTTTTCCCGGACAGGACATGCGCTCTTGTCGCGCACTTTTCACACTTTCTGCCCCATATGTGCGGTCAGTGCGCGGACACACACTTTTTACCCTATTCTATTGGGAATTTGAAAATACCTAAAACATAAAAGTTGTAGTCCTTTGAATTATCTTTCCAATCATATATTGTGGAGTCCAAAAAGAGTTCTGATCGAAAAGTTATTTGTATTTTACTAGACAGTGCGCAATATGCCTGCTCGATTATTTGTTCGTTCTAAATTGTCATCCGTTGATCCCCGAACACGATCCCGACTTAATTCTTTGGGCTTATACTCAGATTTCAAATCTTCAAATCATTTGAATTCATTCCATAACATCTACATAGCTCGGAATCACTTCTACAAGACATAAAACACTCAATTAGTGCAAAACACTAGCGATTAAAGCTCAAACTCAACTAAAGTACATTAAATTTGAGTGTAATAAGCGACTAAAATACGTAATTATAGCCTATCATCATGTTATTTGATACTGCAACTAATTAATTACATGAAACATCTTCAGAAAAGAAACTGATTAACATGACCATGTATCAACTAGACAAATTATTAACAAACTAATTAGTAATTAAGCTTTACTAAGCCTCAATTCATTCACAATTGTGACTAAGGTTGTGTTCGGTACAAAGGAACATCGATATTTTTGTATTTGGTTTGACTTAAATACTTCGAAAAATATTTTACAACAAATAATTTCAAAAAAATTCCGTAACCCCTCAATTTCGGAACCTCGCACCTCTACTACCACACTAGCACCCTACTTGGCCACCCTCTCTCGACCCGCACCCAACCCCCGCCCTATCCCTTCTACACCTTCCCCCATGCCCAACCCCTATGCTGCACCACATCCCCCGACCTCCCACCGTGGATCCCTCAACCTCCACCCCCATCCTCACCTCATCGTGTTTGCATATATTATAATTGTCTTGGAAATTATATTTTACTTGTCAAATACTAGAAAATATGTAACAAACCACTTGTTTCTTACGAAAATATTCTTCATGAAAATTTAATTTCTCTTCATACCAGACACACCCTAAGTCTCTATCACAGCTTACTCTAACTACAATGCTTCAATTGATCAGTATTCATTACACTGGTTAACTACAATGCCAGGTTATAAAAGTAACCTTATAATATTAAGCATAATAACTCATAATAAAAGGACATAACTAGAATTCTAAATATTAACCTTATAATCCTATTTGTTTTAGGACATAATACTACACGTTAGGGGTCATACATGATTACCTTTAGGATTTCTATTAATATAATTACTTCCGGGTACCTTTTCATATAAAATTGAACAAGTATCTTTAGTCATGTAATCCTATTACTTGTAGGATATACTTCTTAAAATTCCTATTACTAATTTAATTTGAAAACGTATTATAATGTGTCGTTACTAATTTAATTTGGGAATGAATTATATTGTCTAAATTCATTTAGAGAAAGGAGAACATATATCATTATGAAAGCATAAATGCAATATTAATATACCAAAATAGCCCTAAAATATTAAGCGGAATAACTCATAGGGAGATGACATAACTGTAATAACCTATTTTTGGACTACAATACCTTCTATGCTAAATTTTAATATTTAAAAATTAATAAATATTTGCCTATTAAATTCTTATTAAAAATATATAGGAAGATTTAATAAAATTAATTTAATAAGAATCTCCCGTATTGGTAATACATTATCACTCTATAATGTCCAATACTAAAAAAAATAAAAGTAATATTAAATGGATTGCATAAAGAGTTGAAATTGAGAAAAAAATACCACCACGTTAATATATTTTTATTTTATATTTAAACTATTTTCCTACTCAAATAATTTTTTTAATCAATTTTTCGTGTAATATTGAAAAATACTCAATTATTAAACAACAACTAAGAAAATATTTAAGAATATAAATGTGTGAGAAAGAGAAAAAAAATGTTTGGTAAGAGTCAATACCACTAATGATTCTACAAACAAAACGATCTAAAAGTGAAATGTCATATCAATCTTTTACTTTTTGAAAATAAAATTTACGGTGGATAAAATTATAATTAAGATTAAATAATCAAAACAAGAGATGAACTAATATTAGATCTGAATCAACATAAAATAAATTATTTTGTATGTTAAAACCAAATAGTTAAATCTTTTAATTAATTATTTAGCAAGAGAATCCAATTCAGTTAGTTTTTAAATTCATCATATGAGTCAAATTCTTATTCAAGTTAAAAAAATAAATCTTAGGGTACATAAATTTATTCCATAAAAAGTGCGTTAGAACACAAAGTGAAAAGGATAATATATTATTAAGAATCAAAATGCTATACAAGTGTCTGAGTAAGCACAATCAAAGCTAACTCTTAATCAAGAACAAGTTTTCAAGACTATATTATAAAAATTCGACTTTGGTATAATGGAATTATTTTTTGTAGATGCCTCCGGCGGAATCGAAATAACATTTCTATGTCATGCGTTACTTGCAAAAAATCATATTAAGAGGCATGACACTATTAGCAATAATAGCAAGTGGTGTACCAACAACAATTTTATTGTGAGGTCACCCACTTTAGATTTGATATACCTCTTCAAACAACTTAAATAACCATCACAAATATATCAAAGCAGAGCAATGGTGCTAAATTTATAAGGAAAGCAAAATTGATAATATGGGATGCAACACTTATGGCTAAGTGTTAAGTGATTGAAATAATTGTCTGAAGTTCTGGAGATACATTGGATATTAATGAACCGTTTGGTGAAAAATTAATGGTCTAGAGGTGATTTCTTGCAAGTCTTACCAGTAATTCCAAGTTATCCAGAACAAAGGGGATATCCAGAATTGTAACAACTATAGGGGTATCAAGTTACTAAGTCATACCATGAACGTTTGAGAGAGGGTGGTGGAAGGGAGGACAAAGAGGGCGGTGTCTATATCGAAAAACCAGTTCGGGTGCATGCCGGGTCGTTCTACTACAGAAGATATCCACCTTATCAGGAGGTTGGTGGAACTATACAGGGATAGGAAGAGAGATTTGCATATGGTGTTTATTGACCTAGAGAAGGCGTATGACAAGGGCCCTAGGGACGTCCTTTGGAGGTGTCTGGAGGTGAAAGGTGTGCCTGTGGCTTACATTAGGGCATAAAGGATATGTAAGATAGATCTATGACGCGGGTTAGGGTTGTGAGAGGTGACTCATAGCCTTTTCTGGTGGTTATGGGGTTACACCAAGGATCTGCGCTCAGCCTGTTCTTATTTTCTCTGGCGATGGACGCACTGACACACCATATACAAGGAGAGGTGTCATGATGTATGTTGTTTGCTGATGATATAGTGCTGATTGATGAAACACGAGGCGATGTTAATAGAAAATTGGAGGTATGGAGGCAGACCCTGGAGTCTAAAGGTTTCAAGTTGATGTAACGACCCGGTCTGTCGTTACGTAAAATCTGCATTATAACTGTTTCTATTGACTTATTATAGATTGGTTATTCTGTTATTAATGTGTTAGAGTTAGTAGGCTTGGAATCGGAATGGTTAAATGAGAATTCAGGCACTTAGTCCTTAAGAATAGCCTTAGAATGGGAAAAGTCAACTAAGAGTTGACTTATTGGTAAACGGCCTCGGAATGCGGATTTTATGACTCGAATAGCTTCATTAGGTGATTTGGGACTTAGGAATGTGTTCAGAATAATTTTGTGATGTCCGGTGTAGAATTAGGCTTGAATTGGCGAAAGTTGGAAATTTAGAAGTTCTTAGGCTTGAATTCGACATAGATATGGTGTTTTGGTGTTGTTTTGGGTGCTCCGAAGGTTCGACTAAATTCAAGTTATGTAATGGGACTTTTTAGAATGTTTGTATGGGGTCCCGAGGAGCTCGGGTGAGTTTTGGATAGGTTTGGGCTGCGTTGTGCTCGTTTTTCTTATGCTTCGACATTGTTTCTTCAAGCATAAATGATATCATATTGAACAAATGAGCTCCTATTACTGTTTTGAATGAAGCATTAGATCCGTATCGTAATTACGGACCCATAGAAAAAAGAATCGTCGAATTTGGACATCGTATGAGGATTTTATGGCCATTTTATCAAGATTGCCCAGATTTTTCAGGTTAATGACGAAATTGCCTCTGACGGCATATTAAAAACCTGCACTATTTGCAAATCTTAAAACCTACATATCTTCTTCATTATAAGGTCAAATTGAGTGATTCAAAAGCCTAAATTGATTAGAATTTCACAAGGAATCCATTGGGAGCAGTAAAACGCGTGAACAATATATATTATAACGAGCAGTTCGAGTTTGCTTCCAATTTTTGAACAGGGAGAAGCTTTTGAGGCGATTTTTAAGAGAGAAAATCAGTGTTCTTCATATAGGTAAGTGTATTGACCATTAAAACTAATTTATGGGTGATTACAGACCATAATCCCAGCCTTTAATTCATGAAAACAGTAGAAAAATAGGATTTTGGGGCATGAGATTATGAGACCTTTAGGGGTCAATTTGAGGGGTCAAACGGACTCCGATTTTGGTGTTATTTATATGTACAGAATCGTGAGAAGATTAAGAACACCTTTCTGTAAAAATTTCTGAGTTTCGGGACGCGGGCCCGG